>MU734218.1:0-47879 GCA_026770625.1 Nicotiana glauca | reverse complement strand
TTTCCATTGAATGAATAATGGATCCGGATCCTAAAAATAATAATGCTTTGGAATAAGCATGAGTAATCAAATGAAATAAATACCAAGAGCTAACATCATATAACCCAATTGAGAAATTATAGAATAGGTTAAACCTCTCTTAATGTCTTTTTGAGCAAGGGCTCCATTATTCTTCTTTTTTTGTTTGTTTGTTGAGAAAACGAGATATATCTTATATATTACAAGTAGCATCTGATAGATGCTTAACACAAACGTTCTTTTGCAGCATTTGATTCAACGAAAGTAGGTGGACATGCAAAAACACGGTGTCCTTAACCTCATGAGTGTTGTGTAATTAAGGATATTTTGTCCTTAATATTTACACAACGCTCATGAAGTTAAGGAAATGTACTTAATTTTTACACAACACTTATGAAGTTAAGGACACCGTGTCCTAAATTTTAACAACAGAAAGTGCAAATACAGGACACTTTGTCCTTAATATTTACATAACACCCATGAAGTTAAGGACACCATGTCCTTAATATTTACACAAGACTCATAAAGTTAAGAAAACTATGTCCTTAATATTTACACAATACACATGAAGTTAAGGACACCATGTCCTTAACATTTACGCTGCACATATGAAGTTAAGAAAACTATGTCCTTAACATTTACACTGCACACATAAAGTTAAGGACGCCATGTTTGTAAGGCCCCGGAAAATTTTGCTAGGCGATATAGGATTTCGGGGTGCCAGGTAGACTAATTGTAATGTTTTATGTGCTTTAATATGATGCAAATGAATTGGATGTGGTGAATAAGTGTATGAGTCATGCAATAAGTGATGTGAGGTCCAAAGGGAAGCCTAAGTCTAAGCCAAGTTGGAAAATTTCATAATACGCTAAGATTCAAATGAATACGCACACAACCTCATTTTGGAAGAGCATATCTACGTGTATATAAGGAATTGTGGGATGCAAAACCTATCAAATTAAAGCTCTTTGAGTCTAGTTTCCAACGCACCAAACCATTTTTCATTTGGAGGTGTACACAGAAAGTTACGACCATTTTACTGGGCAAGTTTCGAAGCGTGGCCTTAGCGCGGCCGCGCATATTGGGAAGTATTCTGTGTTACAACCCATGTTTTTGTACCTGAAAGTACGTCGTGAGTTAATTGATGTAAGCTCAAAAAGGATGAAATCCTTCTACAAGGACAAGAAAGGTTTGTCGAAGTGTTAAGCAAGTTAAGATGAATATGAGACTTTTTAATTATGATTTAAATGAGTTTAAAGCCATGATATAACTATATATGATGTTTATATATGAAGTATAAAGTTTGAGAAAAATCGGATTTAAGTTGCGGAAAAACCGACTAAGGATTTGCCTTGTAATGAAGCTTTTTGAGTAATAAATTTCGTGTTCTATATGAGGTCTTTCTGGGACATATTATATATCAAATTGAAGGTCTTGGAATGTAATTTTCAACTCTCTTAACAGTTCATTCATACGATATTCAGATAAAAATATATAAGCATTTGAAAAAAGGGCCAATGAGAGCGTGGCACGTGGCACCTTTTTGACTTTTAGAAAATGGGATGTTTAGCTCTCTATCTCATCTCTTACTTTAGTTTTCCAGAGAGCTCGACCATATAACACCCCTAAACTCACCCTCAAGTCCTCCATAAGGATTTTCAACGATACTGTCATCCGGGGCACGAAATCAAGAAGCAATAACACTAGAACTATCCCCACAGCGTAAGTATTGTTATTTTGCCTCTCTTTTTCTTTGTAGTTTGAGTTTTGGAAGGTATTTTAAAGTTAATAAAAATGCTTAATTTCTGATTTAAAGATCTTAAATATCAAGTACGGTTGATTAATTCATTTCATAATAGTTAGAACTCACAGGACGGTGATCGGAAGCCGTGAGTTCGAGTTATTTGATTTGTAATGGACTGTTTTATGGGCTGTTTCGTGTAGCCTTTGGGATGTATATTTTTCTGCTATTTAATGGAGTTTTTGGAGGAGAAATGGTGTGTAAAAATACCATATAATGGTGAAATGATGGATTAGTCATTCTTTATAATATTTTCGGGGTGTTGGACACTACTATAGTCATCGTTTTTGGTATGAATTGATTGGGGTGTGTTGGGCTGTTGTAAGATAAATATAACATGGATTTCGACTTCCATCTACTGTAGGAGTTAAATATATTGTGTTCCTACAGGTTCTTAAGGTTATCTTGGCATTTGTTAAGTTTAATGGATGAACTAGACATGAACTAGTGAATAAAGTTACTAATTAAGAATAATTGGAGTTGTGGATCATTTTCTTTGTTATGGATATATGGTATAAGGCTGGAATTATTTATAAATGACTTCATTATCATGTTAATGACACTATTAAGTTAAAGTAAAAAGTCTATAAGGGATGATAACCCTGTATACGAATTCCAATTGGAGCTTGTCGTACGTCGTAAAATAGTTATGACTTGTTGTTGTTTTATGGTGTCTTGTTATTGATAATTATGTATTGCTGGATTTCTCTGGTAATTTTTATTGGTATATGATATTGGGGGAGGCTCTTTTTACAAGGGAGATGCTGCCCGAATTTATATAAACGAGCTAAAAGTTTATGTTGCAGACTTAGCCTTTGTTCAATATTGATTTTGAATCTCCTAATGCAATGGTAGATTGAGTTGAGTTTTTGAAGAGGTTCTTGGGAGATATTAAGGACTCGCCATGGTTAAGGTATGTTAAGGAATTTCTTTCTTTCTTTTGGCATGATCTAAAGTGAAATGAATACGCTATTTCATAACGGATCTACTCCTAGAAACTAAGGTTGCCCATATTGTTCTTTTCCTATAAAGTTATTTTAAGCAAGTATGTATGATCCTTGAATCCTATAGAAGCTCATATTGATGGTATGATGTCCATAATGTAAATCGAAGGTGCAACGACCTTAAGCCACTCCAAAAGGTTTAAAACGTGATTCCATGAGTCTAGCATATATTATATATAGTATCTATTTTACTCTACCGAGCCACGTTATAGTAGGCCTATCTATTTTACTCTACCGAGCCGCGTTATAGTAGGCCGGGTACGACACCTATTGTGCAACCACTGATCAGTTGGATTTACCGAGCTCCACGTGGCCGGGTACGATTCTACCGAGCCTTATGATGGCCGGGTACGTTTTTACCGAGTCCTCTTTGAGGCCGGGTACGATATGATGATGATGATATGCCTACAGAGGCGTATGTTTTTAAAAGTTTATGTATATATATGCATTATACATTTTATGTCAGTAGCACCAAAGGCACGTAGATGTTACAGGTTTGTATCTCCTCCATCTCTCTTTATATTACTGTTATTGTTTATGCTTTTCTGCTTTACATACTCGGTACTTTATTTGTACTGACATCTTTTTTGCCTGGGGACGCTGCGTTTCATGCCTGCAAGTCCCAATTAATAGGTTGACATTCCTCTTAGTAGGCTATCAGCTCAGCGGAGGTGTTGGTGCACTCCACTTGCTCCGGAGTTGCCTATTTAGTCTGTATGTTTTGGATATGTATTGATTGATATGACGAGTCCCTGTCCCAACCTTTATGATTTTATGTACTCTTAGAGGCTTGTAGACATATGTCAGGTTTATGGATACATGTATGGACTTGTTGGCCTATGTGTTGAGTTTGCACATGGTCAAGTCGGCCTTATAGGCCCGTATGTCACATGTATAAGTTTTTATATCATGTTGGGTCATCATATGTTGAGTATTCCCTTATGTTTTATTCTTGTTATCTCATGACGGGTCTCGGGCTCATTTACTCAAGATAGTATAATAAGAAAGATATATTATGTTGGTACTCGGTTGAGTAAGGCACCGGGTGCCCGTCGCGGCCCTTCGGTTTGGGTCGTAACATTCTGCCTCCTTAGCGCGGGCGCGCTAGTAGCAGACCTCTAAATACACCTAAGGACGGGAAATGAGAGGATTTAAGTCATTTCTCAAGCCTAGGGCATCCTCTCCATCCCCAATCCGACCAAGGTATCCAATCACACACCTAAGGTAAATTTTTAAGTGTGTTTTCATGGTGAATTCACCTCTCATTCACTAGTTAAAATATGGTTTTGATTGGATTTCATAGGATTTCTTCAAAATCTCAAGAGCAAAAGTTGTCTTTCAAGATTTGGTCTACAAGAGGTAATCTTTTACCCTTAGACTTACATATATGGATATATTATGGGAATATGAGTATGAATTAAGTGTTGGAACTCTTGGTGTAGTGATGGGAAGCCATAAGTTACCAATATAAATACATAATTATTGTAGAGATTGAAAGGGTAATTATTTGATATGAATTGTTGGTTGGGTATGAATGGATGATCATACATGTGTTGTTGGAAGTTATAAATTGGTTAGGAATGATGGTAGAATAAATTGTTAGTTAATGGTGATAGATGGATGAACTAATACTATGGTTATGAGATGAAAATATTTATACCTATAAGGTATTTGATAATATGGCTAAATGGAATAAGTTATAAAATTTGTTACTAATATTGGTCCCATTGAATGTTGTATTATAGATTGAAGTTGCTTAAGTATATTGGATCATTGTAGTATCTTTAAGGGGCGAAATTGAAGTATGTATGGCTAACTTTAACCTTTGTAAAGTTACTCTTCTTGGTGTACGAGTAATTGGTATGTGTTACTTATGTGGACTATTTGTGAATTTTGGTTGTTTCACGGGTGTTAAGGCAAGATGGCCTATTTCATGAATTCTTCTAATTAATATCCCTTGAACATTGTTGGTTAAACATCCCGATATGATGTGTAAATAAATGGCAACAAATCAAGTGTGTGTGTGTGAATATGTTTATGTGGTAAGGGATGTTGTATATGATGGAAATGGTACTGATGTAAAAGAAAACTCTTTGTGAATTGTTATTGTTGTTGTGAAATGATATTCTGGATGGCCTGAAGCCATGTAATTGAACTGTGAACTATTGTTGTTGTGTGAAATGTGATTGTCCGGTGGTATCGGGTTGCGCGCCGCAACACAAAATGATAAATTGTGGGTTGGTATGATAAGGGTGGCCGAGGTAATAAGGGTGGCTGAGGTAATAAGGATGAAATGTGATCATTATCACTATTGAAATGAAAGTTTGTGAAATCATTGATATGATTAAATGATGTTGAAAGGGAAAAAGGAGAGATTGTGAAACTTGTTTGGCCTTGGTTGTTCCTTTCATGTGCATTTATTGTTGATACTATTACTGTTCGTTATCTGTGTATTAATTGATTTTACTTGGGATAAAGGTTGTTCATACATACCAGCACAATTCAAATGTACTAACGTCCCTTTTGCCGGATGCGCTACATTATTGTTATGATTGTAGGTGGTTCTATAGCAGGTACTCTAGTCTAACGACAGTAGCACCTCCTCCACTTTCCGTCAGCTGTATTGATGAGCCCCTTTCCTCTCGGGGCTCTGCGTGGCTCATGCCGCTTTTCCTCCCGGAGTCTTATTTTGGTATTTGTATAAGGTATAGCCAGAGCCTTGTCGCCAGCAAGTGTTGGTTAAATTCCTAGTATTCGTAGAGGCTCCGTAGACACAATGTGGGTGGTGTATAAAAGTATTTTAGGTAGTAACTATACGGTTCAGAATCGTGGTTCACGTTGGTAAATGTTGTATGTATTTTTGCAAGTACTTGGTATTAAATGTTGGAAATGATAAAAAGTAGAAATGAACTCAGGTTGTAAGTTTATGCTTAAGTCTTAAATTGCTATTTCACAAGATTAATGTATATTGAAATCACGGGGTAACGCGTGGGATAGGAAAGGCAATTCCAGGTACGCTTGACTGGGGTCCTCCGGTCGAGCGCTGGTCGCGCCCCTCGATTTTGGGGCGTGACAATGTCCTTAACATTTATACTGTACATATGAAGTTAAGGACATGATGTCCTAAAGTTAAACAACAGAAGGTGCAAATACATGACACTTTGTCCTTAATATTTACACAACACTCATAAAGTTAAGGACACCGTGTCGTTAATATTTACACAACACCCATATCTAGCACAAGGGTATTTTCGTCCGGACGGATAAAAGTTTATCAAGCACTGGCGAAAGAGTAAATACATTTTAAAGAGTGGCTAAAGAGTAAAGATATCTCTAATTTATATAAAGCTAGCGTAACTTTGAATCGGCCAAAAAGTACTATTGTTCAATTCTAGGCTTAAGCTATTTCGTAGGAAGTTAAAATCAAGGTGGTCAAGTCCATTTGAGGTGGTAAAAGTTAATCCTTATGGTGTAATTGAGCTGCGCACTTTAAACGGTGAAAGAAATTTTTTAGTGAATGGGCAAAGAGCCAAGCACTATTGGGGATGTGTCATTGATCGTCAGAAGTCCAAAGTAATACTCGCTGATGAGTAAGCGAGGCTTTGCATCGTGTCGCGATGTTAAATCAAGCGCTTGTTGTGAGGCAACCCAATGTTTATTGCTTTCGTAGCTTAGCTTTTTGTTTTTTTAGTTAGAGCAAACTAGAGTTGTTATTTTCTTTATAGCCGTAGAAATCATAGGTAGAATTGTGTGGGATGTGAAAAAATGGATATATTAAGTTCTCGGGGATTTCATTAAAAAAAAGATGCAAAAAACCGCAAAAGTAGCGCCCAGTGTTACCTGGGGCGCAAAAAAAAAGGTTTTTCCCGCGCCAGGTAAGGTTTAATTTTTTTTCCTTTTCCGCTTTAATAGTTAAAATATCTATTAAACCATAAAACCTGACCCGAATACCGATCTACCCATACCTAATAAACCATACCCATCCCCACTAAAATTAGAAAGTAACTCAACCCCAAATCTCTCTCTCTCTCACCCGTTTTCCCTTCTACTTTCTCTCTCTCTCCCCGCTTCTCTCTTTATCTTCATCTCAATTTTTCTAGTTTCTTTCTTGCATTCATTTCCAATCCCTCCAGGTATGTTCTCCCATCTCGTTTTTCTATTATTTTGTGGATTATGTTACCCATCCCCCTTCCCAAATGACCTAACCTCAATTCCCCCATAAGTTTCTTCTTAGAACTTATTTTCTATGGTGGGTGACCCTATTGTGAAACGAAATTTGTTTTTAAACATTGGTTTTAAAGTTGTATACGGAGTAGTAAACTACAATTCCCTCAGCTTCATTTAAATTTTTGGGAGGGCCATCATGTTCTGCCATTGTTGAATTGAAGTGCACGCACTTAATGCCCATCATGTGTTTGATAAAATGCTTGAAAGAGTAAATTATGCACCAGTAAGTCTGAGTAGCTGAGTGTAGTTATATGTGATATCGGTCTAAGTGTGGGGTGTTTGGGGGGTGGTTTTATATAATCCGAAGCTTGCTTTAATGTCCACATGCCATAACCACACCACCCACAACATGTCTTGTATTATGTATGTTGTATCACTCTGTTAGATTAGCTAGTATAGTGTATTAATTGTAGAGATTGAGGGCCATGTGTTACTTGTTTGCCCTAAGGTTAAGTCACTTCGCCATGTTCGATTACTTGATTTGTTTGGAATAGTTAATGAATGATAATTGTGCAGCGTGGGGAAGTGTTGAGTACCCATCGCCTTGTGGTGCAATATTTATGCACTTTGAATCACTATTGTAAGTATATTACATATAGCTTTCGGTTTTAAGTATGGGGTAATATTTGACTCTCACGATAACCTTAAGCAGATTCTTGATTCATTCTCACATTCGTGTTGATCATGTATAGGTTTCTATGGCTCGTGGCGGTGCTACCAAGGGCAAGGGAGTGGGGAGTGGGGAGTCCTCTAGTACTGATCCCCCTCCTAAAAAACAGGTCATCTCGGCAAACTAAAGGGAAGCAGGTTGGCTACAATTCAAGGAAAACACCATCGAGACCATGGCCCCGCTTGTATCTGGTTCGGGAGGATGTCGTCTACTGGTATCACAACTTTGAGCCATATGTGCGGTACATCTCTGAAATGGGAATCAACATGAAAACTCTGGAGAAGAACTTCCCGGATGTGCTAGCCCGGTTGAGAGAAATGAAGTTGGATAAGATCCTTGAGTGCCTAGGCATGCAAATTTGAGCATGGTAAGGGAACTCTACGCATGAGGATCGGTTCATGTCGTGGGTTTGAGGAAAGGAAGTGCCATTGGACAAGGCGTCCTTATGCAAATTCTTGGGAGTTGATTGCCCTAACCTGTGGAGGCTGCAAAAGTATGTCAAATGTCCAAGCAACACGTCACACTCTATGTGGCGTCGATTCTAATACAAAGTGGACAAGGACTAAAGGTGATGCCCATCTTGAGATGATCCGCTTTGATTTCAACAAAACCGCCAAGGTGTGACAGAACATTGTGCAGGCCAGACTGATGCCGGTTGAGCACAACAGTGAGTGCACTCGAGCCCGAGTGTGTTTGATATTTTTTCTGATGTCTGGGCGACCTATCAATATGGGTGAGATCATGTTAGGAGAGATGGACCGCACACGGTTTGGGCGGAAAATAAAATGATTTTTCTTTGACAACCTGTTGACGCAGTACATGCTCTATAAAAAGGTACCTGAATACCTCAGTCATGATGAGGTTGTGGAGGCACCAAAGAGGTTGATGGACATTACATCCTTGTTGGAGTCTATGTCCAAGCTGAGTCAGGCTGCGCAGAATGAGAGGGATGAAAACTTCAACAGATATCTATATAGCTCCCTGAATGTGATAATGATCAAATTGGATGTGATGGATGAAGAGCGTATCCATATACACAATGATATATCCAGTTCTTCAAAAGAAATATTGGGAACTGTGCCTGGCAGTCCCATTCACCTGTCAGAGGATGAAAACACCCATAAAGGCTCAGATGATAAGGAGGATTCTTGTGCTGACATCGCGGGGCAAAAGGATTTAGTGCCCCGGGGAGCAGATGATGATGAGCCCGGAGCTGCGCCTGGTGGGCATTCTGAGGATGAAGATCCGAGTATGACTCCTATTGGTCCGACTAGCAGGGAGTTCTTCTTTCCCCCTTACTTTTCTTTAAAATCTTACTGCATCGAGTACTATGCATAATCTAAGTGTGGCTTGGAGAACTACTTTCTGTAATGTAATTGTATACAACAAAACACAAACCTAGTAATTTCCCACAAGTGAAGTTTCGGGAGGGCCTTACCCCTACCCCTAGAAGGGCAGAGAGGCTTTTTCCGATACTAATGTAATTGTATAAAACTGTTTTATTTATTTTATTAGTTTTTATTTTAGTAACCCGTAGTAGACATAGTCTAGTTTATAGGAAAGAAATAAGAAAAAAAGTGAGAAAAAAGCTCGGATTTTTTCCGAGGATCTTTTGGACAGTTTTCTCGAGCGATTAAAGTCCAATTAAAAATACCAAAAAATTCTTTTTTGGGGTAGTTAGGTAGTATTCCTTGGTTTTCTTTGGGCGGCGTTTCTTTTCCAAGGGTGTAGCTTGAACCGGGTACTTTATTTACCAAAGATTTTTTTTTTCTCTTTCTTAGAAACTAGACTATGTCTACTACAAGTTCCTACAAGAAAAACTATTATTATTAAAAAATAGTTTTATACAATTACATCATAGAAAGTATATTCCCCATCCCACACTTAGATTATGCATAGTCCCTGATGCATTCAAGAATTTAAAGTAAAGTAAGGTGGAAAGAAGAACTCCCTGCTAGTCAGACCCATGGGGTCTACTCGGATCCTTCATCCTCAGAATGCCCACCAGATGCATCTCCAGGCTCATTATCATTCTCTCCTAGGGGCACCAAAGCCATTGGCTTCGTGATGTCAACACCAAAATCCTCCTCATCATCTGAGCATTTGTGGGTGTTTTCATCCTCTGACAGTTGAATGGGAATTGTGTGTAATTCCCTACATTTGTTTTGAAGAACTGGATAGATCATTGCGTAGATGCATACACTCCTCATCCGTCACACCCAATTTTCTTATTATCACATTTAGGGAGTTATATAGATATCTATTGAAGTTTTTGTCCCTCTCCTTCCGTGCAGCATGGCTCAGCTTGGACGTGGACTCTAGCAAGGACGTAATGTCCATCAACCATTTTGGTGCCTCCATGACCTCATCATAATCGCGGTATTCAGATACATTCCGAGAGATCATGTACTGCATCAACAGGTTGCGGAAGAAGAATCTTTTTATTTTCCACCCAAACCATGTGCGTGCCATCTCTCCTAACATGATCTCACCCGCATTGATGGGTCGCCCAATCATAAAAAAAAAATATCAAACACACTCGGGCTCGAGTTCACTCACTATTGTACTCAATCGACATTAGTCCGGCCTGCACAAAGTTCAGCCACACCTTGGCAGTTTTGTTAAAGTCGAAGCGAATTATCTTAAGATGGACACACACTTAGTACTTGTCCACTTTGCATTAGAATCGATGCCACATATAATGTGACATGTAACTCAGGCATTTGACAAGCTTTTGCAGCCGCTGGTTAGGGCAATTAACTCCCAAGAATTTGCATAAGGACGTCTTTTCCAATGACATTTCCTTTCCTATAACCCATGACATGAACCGATCCCCATTTCAGTTTGCATAGAGTTCCCTCACCATGCTCAAATTTTCATACCCCGGGCACTTAAGGAACTTATCCATCTTCATTTCTCTCAACCCGGCTAGCACATCTAGGAAGTTCTTCTCCACAGTTTTCACGTTGATTCACATTTCTGAGACGTACCGCTCATATGGCTCAAAGTTGTGATACCACTGGACGACATCCTCATGAACCAGATGCAAGTGGGGCCGCGGTCCCGATGGTGCTCTCCTTGAACCGTCGACAACTTGCTTCCCTTTTATAATGGTGTAGCTTGAACCGGGTACATTTTCTTAAGGAGTAGGATAAGAAGAAAACTGAGTTGCTTTGAGGTACCTGTTGACATGTTTGGTGCTGGCATATTAGGCTATGGAATGCGCTCTGTCTTCTTGTTATATTTGATTTGAAGTATGATGCCTAAGTAATATAAATAACCTACTCGGTGATGCCTTTTCTCAGTTGTTTAACTTGTATGTCACCTAGTGCATTAACATTTCTCAACTATATGTGCTTGCGTGGCTTGAGAGTTGAACAGAACTATCTTGATTGACGCATGTACAATGAGAGTGTAAGGATTTGTATTATTCTGTGCTATCCTATGTAGTACTAAACTTCCTCTATGTGTTAAATCAACGCGAAATCATTAAGTTGTGCTAGTATAGGAGATGACATAGGCATTTCTTTCTTGATCATAGATGTGCTTGTCACTTACAAATAAAATTTTCCCGTTGCTAGCCCTTTTGAGCCTATAGACCTTTTCTTTGGCACCCACATTACAAGCTGTATCCCTATTTGTTCTTATATGAGCTTGTTGAACCTTTACCTCTAGAGGCACTTAGTCAGCTAAAAGAAGTAACGGTGAGAGACTGAGAAGTAACTTTCGAGTGGAACCATAATAGGGCCAATAAGGTGCACACTAAAGTGTGAAAAAAAAGCTACTAGCCGATGAGCCTTAATGTATGGAGTGTGTGTAGAAAAAAAAATAAAAAAATCAAATAATTTAGTAAAAAAGAAGAAAAACACACACCTCCAAATCTTATTAATTCGTGCTAGTGGTTATGCAGAAGTGCTTAATTGAAGAAAGGACTATGTTGTGTATAGTTTGTGGTGAGTGAATTAGTTGCGAAGAAAACGTGCTCGATTCTTGAGTGTAGTGTATTAAATTGCTTAGGAGGGTTAGTCACTATTCCTAAATGTATCCTACTCGTCTCTTAGCCTACATTACAATCCATAAAGTCCTAATTGATCCTAGACTTGGCTAGCTTAGATTTGTAGAGATATACACCACGGGCAAACTTATAATACAACCACGGGATGCACATGAATTCTTTGTGAGAGTGAGCGACTTTTGTTCAATTGTATGATGTCCTTAATTTATGTTCAAAGCCATATTTGAATGTGTGGACTATTCTATATTCACTCTTTTGTTTGGTGGAGATGGCACATTATCTCGTGACGGATAGGTAATGTTATTAACTTCTCTAGTTGGGTGAGTGCACGAGTTGAGGGTGCTTAGTGGTAACGAGTCAGTCATGACATATGGTGGTTATGGAAAGGTTGTTTGAATTGGTTGAATTGAATGATTACACTTGGGCATGTTTAAAACGGGAAGAATGTGAATTTCGTATGTTCATGCTTGATTGTTGGTATCAATCATAGTCAAGGGTAGAGCGTATGATTAAAAAGTGAATTGCTCTTCCATGGTTGATGTTTATGTTGTTGGGGTGTAGTTGATAGTCCTATTTCTCGAGGACGATCAAGAGTCTAAGTTTGGGGTGTTGATATTTGGCTTAAAGTATGTACATTTATATGCATATTGCCTCGCATTTTACTCATGTTTCGTAGATTTCAGATGTGAAATGTAATTATTTGTGCTAATTTGTGATGTTTTTATGTGCAGGAATCATCTAGAGGCAATGTGGGACGAAGGGGCGATATTGGAAGAAAAAAGGATAGTAGCGCCCAGGGTAGTGTGGGGCTCTGCCTGTGGCACAGAATTTAGAATTGCAAAAAGTCCCAATGCCAGGGCTAGCGCCCCACGCTACCCTAGGTACTGGTGACAGATGTTTCTCCTACCTCAACCGGGACAAGGTTATTTGACCCAAGACCACCCCCAACTCGCATAAAACAAGCCTAAACATATTTGGGGACGGGAGAGGGGAGGGACGCCACTTTGAGAGAAAAATACACATGCAGAATACTCAAGGGCAAGGATTCTCAGTCTTTCTTCATCTTTTTTTATTATTTTCAATTATTCAACACTTGTAAATTCGTTTTGATCTTATCATGAGTGGCTAAAACACATAATTCTGGGGTTGCGATTTAGCCATGAATATTGTTGTTTGATGTTGATTTAACCTTGATTACAATTGCTAATATATGGTTGTTTCTTCAATTCTATGATTAATTTCTTAATTGTCTGGCCAAAAATTAGGTTCTATTTACTATATATGCTATGTTTGGGAAAGCTACGTTAAGATCAGAGAAGAGTTGAAGAGGGCATGAGCTTAACTCTAAGTAGGGGACGTATTTGTGGTTAGGATAGGAATATACTTAGTCACTATGCTTAATTTAATATCGTAATCTTAATGCATTATTAATAGATTGATTCCATAGGAATATATGCATTAATAATTTAGAATAGGCGAGTAGTAATTCGGGAGAATACTATGAGAGCAATTATTCGATTAATTAGCAACCATGAACGAATTATATGAAAGGGACAGTTAATTAGAACGCAATAGGATTGGTTAATCGATTACAACCCTGAAATATTCATCTCCACTGAATACACAATAACATTTTGTTGCTTGATTAATTAGTTTCTTGTTAGAATCGTTGTTTAGTATAATCACAATTTTGAGCTCTTATTGATTCGATTGAATAATACTCTTGGTGAAACTAGTGGGTAGTTAACACAAGTCTCTGTGAGTTCGACATTCGATTTATGTTTATTACTTGTACGACCATGTATATTTGTGAGTGCGTTTGGGAGCAACAAATCCAAATCAATAAGTGTGGGAAATTTGCCTCACTCTCTCACCAATAAACTCTGGTTGGACTTGATTGTGAAAAAACCATCACTCCTCAATGCCCATCTCCACGAGTCACCGTTAGACTGGGGTCTGGTTTGCCTGTATAGCTACTCCAACAAACTCTGGAACTCCCTAATTTCCAAATCTTGTAGGTTCCTTCTGGACGTGAGATTCCATACTACTTCCCTTTCATGTTCCTTGTTGGTGAACCGTCAACTCTCTCTTATTTGAAGCTCTGAATGCATGAGGGAATGGAGTCCAAAATGCATCCTCCGCACACCACTTATGATTCCAAAAGCTAAAACAATTTCTGCGGACTGTTTAACTATTAGTTGAGTAAGCAGAAAAATGGACTTCTTTTGATAAGTTTTATTCTTCTAAAGTGGGCAATTTGTACATGGTGCAGTGCTGCTCCAGGAGGCAAAATAATTTATGTTGTTGCATTGATGAAAAATAGTGGTCCGTATTCTTTGCAGTTAATCGTGTGGTATTTTTGTGAAGAAATCCATTTTCTCCATAGTGCATCCATAGTTTCTGGATACCGATGGATGAATGAATTTTAAATAGATATTTCTTCCAGGGTGTTAGTATTCATTATTGTCATTCCTTATAAAAATTTATTTATTTTTCATTTCTTGTCCTGTTGATTTCTAATGCAGTGAACCAATATATGCTGGGTGCTTTCGTTGTGTTTTACTATGAGCTCGTGTACATCATTCTTATTTCTTAGTCAAGGTGGTTTATATTAACCTGTGCTGTCAATCTGTTTGCTTGCTCTAGTGAAATTTCTTCAGTTTTTTCTTGGTTTATGAGAAATATATTGTATTGAATGAACATCTTCTCCTGATGTGTCTTATATACTGCATGTTGTTTGTCGAAAACTTTTGTGATATAATAATATTTGCCATGATATTTTTTCTACCTTCTCTCTTCTCCCTGGTTGTGGTTTTGAAGTTGTTAGTAAGTAATATTGTCTTCCATATTATTGGTTAACATCATTTGCCATTTCATTCATTGTCTAGAATGAAATTGTCATATTTTACCTTGGAAAGTTAGGTATTATTTATGCAAATGAGATAAAGGAGTCAAGACTTAAATCTCTCACTGCTAATTTACATTGCATGGGGGTAACAAACACCATTGTCTGTAACTAGGAGAGAGGTTAGAACCAGACTATTTTGCAATCTTCCACTTAGAACTTGCTGAATTTTTGCTTTTATATTTTACTTTCATACGGGATAATATTTTTCTATCTTCTTCCCTATAATGAGCACTCATTCTTGTTGGCTGAAGTAGTTCTAGACTAATTTTATTGAGCTATGGGCACTGGTTTGATAGATTTTGCTAGCCTTCTGTCTCTGTTTCTTGGTTTACATAGTGATAATATATGGTCAAGTCCACTGATCTAATACCTTGTCTGGGAATCATTTCAGCTGCCTAAAGTCTTCAGTCAAAACACTGCTGATAGGATGTTGCTGGATTCTCCTTGTAGTGACACTGGGGTATGTGGTAATGTTTGACGTATATGTTTGCCTGCAATCATATTTAATCATATGAATTTCATTTGTTCTGCAGGTAATCTCCAAGGATGAGTCTGTTAAAATTTCCAAAACTGCTGCTGATATACAAAATTGCTCACAACTGCAGAAGGTATTAGTGATTTCGATGTGTAAATTTGGTGATTTTGTGTCATCCATATTCGTGACTTGCAATCATGAAAATTTCAATGAACTAGTTGTATGCCTGAGATCTTGTCATGCTTCATTAGAGAACCTTTATAAAGCATATTTCCAACATCTGACTTCTCGGGCTGCTAGAAAATAGTGGTTTCTGGAAATTTGTAATTTGGAGAGATTAAGTTGCTAGGAGAATTGAACATTATCTTTTTTGTTTCTAATGATTGATTTCATTGATCTTATTTGTTATATAGGGGGGCAGATTTTGCAATTCTAGTTGCCTTTATTTTTGGGTTTGTTGTTATATGCACCCTCCTAAAGTAGGAGGGTGTTGGTGATTGTATTAGAAGTTTTGTCTCCCTCCCTCCTGCAACAGTGTTAATTTTTCTTCATAATACTTATTTTTATGTTGTGAGCTTGATGAATCTGAGTATATCTCTCACATTCATCCATGCATTATCAATTAAAGCTCTATTGTGACTGAGATTGAGAGAAGAAGGCAAATGCAGAGAAAGGGAAAATAAAAATTTGTATTTCCACTAAATGTAATCACAAATATATACTCTAACTTAACCATAGTTCTAACAACCTAACCGCGGTCAGCTGGGACCCACCACTTACCATTTTAACTAACTAAAACTAGCTTAACTATGTTAATCACCTAGCTTAACTGTTGTAACTACTTATTCTTCACACTCCCCCTCAAGCTGGAGGGTGAAAGATATTGAGCACTCCAAGCTTGCCTAAAAAAAAGTATGTAGTGAATGGCCAAGCCCTTTGGTTAACAAATCAGCCTGTTGATCCTTAGTTCCCACAAAGAGAGGCATGAGCATACCTTGTTTAATCTTGTCACGCACAAAATGGTAATCGATCTCTATGTGTTTAGTACGTTCGTGAAAGATAGGATTGGCTGCTATTTCCAAGGCAGCCTTGCTATCACAAAAACATTCACAGGTTGCTTGATAGTCACACCAAGCTCAGCAAACAGTCCCAACAACCATACAATTTCTGTTGTTACTGCTGCTAAACTTCGATACTCTACTTCTGCAGAGCTTCTTGACACTGTATGTTGCTTTTTTTTTATTTCCAAGAGATGAGTGAATCACCAAATTAATCAAATAGCCAGTAACAGATCTGCGTGTGTTTAGACAACTTGCCCAATCAGCATCATAGAAACGAGTCAAGCTATCTTCATTCGACCTTATTAGATATATTCCCATCCCTAGATCTTGTTTAATGTATTTGACAACTCTCACAGTTTCTTCCCAATGAGAATTTTTGGCTCTTGCATAAATTGACTAAGAGTTTGCATTGCAAACACAATATCTGGCATGGTAATGGTAAGGTAAATGAGCTACCAATCAGTCGTTGATATTCACTTGCATCAGGTAGCACTTCATCACCTCTAACCGAAGCGTGTCTATCAAATTCAACTGAAGTAAACTTTTGATTGGGGTCAATTGGAGTGAATACAGACTTGGCACCACCTAAGCCTAAATCAGAGATCAGCTGAAGGCAATACTTTCTTTGATTCAAAAGAATTTTACTTTTGGACCTTAACACTTCAATTCCCAGGAAGTTTTTGAGATCACCAAGATCTTTGACCTTAAACTATTGATGAAGCACATTCTTAGTCTCATTGATAAATTGTGTGTTGTTTCCAGTTATCAGCAAGTCATCTACATATATCAATACTGCCACAAAATCTTCTCCCATTTTCTTAGTGAACAAGGATAAATGGCCTCACTAAGCTTAATGTTCCATTGCCTTGAAGCTTGTTTTAGAACATATAAAGATTTCAGTAGTTTGCAAATATTTGTCTCCCCTCGTTTGCTGAAACCTTGACGAAGTTCCCTATGCACTTTCTCGTACAAATGTCCTTGTAAGAAAGCATTATATACATCCATCTGTGGGATATTCCAACCTCTAGAAGCAGCAAGAGCAATAACAGACCTCACAATTACCATTTTGGCAACTGGTGAGAAGGTTTCATTGTAATCCAAACCTTCTCTTTGGCTATACCCTTTGACAACTAATCTGGCCTTAAATCTTTCTACTTTTCCATTGGCTTTGTACTTAATCTTGTATATCCATTTCGACCCAGTGACCTTTTTTCCTCTTGGTATGTCAACAATACTCCAGGTTTTGTTATCTTCTGGTGCTTTGATCTCCATTTCCATTGCTTCAATCCATCTTTTGTCCTTTGAAGCCTTAGTGAAGTTCTTGGGCTCAGTCAATGTGGAAATGTTAGCTAGGAAACTCCTGCATTTGTTAGTCAACTTTGCATAAGACAAGTAGTTGGACAATGGATATGAGGATCCCTGTCCTTTCTTAGTGGTCACATAATCTTGTAAGCATAGCGGCTCCTTTGAGGTTCTTTTGGACTTCCTTACTTCATTGTTTTCCAGCTATACAATTGTTGGGAGAATGACATCATTTGGAAGTGTAGATTGTTGTTGTATATGTGTTAATAGATGTGCAACATCTGAACTTGATTCAGCAACTCAGCTTCAGACATGTCTATATTGCTATCCACTGCAACTGCTGATAGGTCCTGCTTAACATGAGCATTTCCTTCTACAGCTGCTTCATTTTCTCTAGTATCAACTGTTGTATGTGCATCATAACATCTTAGCTTAGAAAACTCCTCTGGGCTATCATTTTCAATCCTCTCAAGCTGCAAGTCTACATTGTTGGGAGGTTGTGTTACAAACACATATGCTATTATGTGTTCTTCGGAAATGTGAGTTTGGGAAGTAGGTTTGGAAAATGAAAAAATACGATCCTTGTATACTATATCTCTGCAAACAAAGAAACAGTTAGTAGATAAATCCATTCGCTTCTAACCCTTCTGTGTCTCTACATATCCCAGAAATACAGTTGTCCTTGCTCTTGGTGAGAATTTATCTTCTTTGATTCAATTGGTAGCATAGCAAAGACATCCAAACACCTTGAGATGAACTAAGTTAGGTGGTTTATTATGTAGAGCTTCATATGGAGACCTTCCATTTAACATAATAGTAGGCAATCTATTTATCACATAGACTGTTGCTTTAACACATTCACCCCAGAATCTTGTAGGGACACTAGCTTGAAATTTCATTGCTATTGTTGTGTCTAGGATATGTCTATGTTTCCTCTCCACTATTCTATTTTGCCGTGGAATGTATACACAACTGCTCCGATGAATTATCCCATAAGTATCAAACAGTTTTGTCATGTGTTTATTAAAAAAATCTATCCCATTGTCTGTCCTAATCACTTTTACTCTAGACTGAAATTGTGTTTGCAACATAGAAAGAAACTTCTTAAGCACTACAACAACATCACTCTTCAATTGAAGCAAGTGTATCCAAGTTTATCTTGTAGTATCATCAACAATAGTCACAAAGAAGTGTTTCCTATCATGAGTTGGGTACTTATATGGTCACCAAACATCCAAATGTAAGAGAGAAAGAGGATTCTCAATTGTAGTTAAACTCCTATGAAACACTAATCTACTTTGCTTAGCAAGAGGCATACAGGGCAATCATTGTTTATTGCTATATCTACAACTTTATTATGAAAGAAATCCATATTCTTCATAATACTAACAGAAGCATGGCCTAATCTTCTATGCCAAAGTTCTCTCTATATTCCTCATTATTCTTTGTGGTTGTGGATGCAAACTATTTTATTCCTTTGATGAACTTGTCCAAATCTCCCTTGAATCCTTTCTTCAATATGTACAGACCACCTTTCTCTCTACTAATCCCCCTCACCTTGCGATTGTAAAGGTCTTGGAACAAGCAGAAGTCAGGAAGGAAATGCACTGAGCATGACATTTGTTTAGTTGGCTTAGAAACTAACAAAAAATTGAATTGAACTGAGGTACAAACAACACATCATCCAATTCCACTTTACCAAGAATGACCGCTTTTCCAATATATGAAACATCAGCCTTTTCCCCCGTGGGTAAGTGAACCTGTTCATTGTGATGTGCATTTACTTTGTCTTTGACTTCTAATGCATCTAAATCACCAGAAATATTATGTGTATCTCTGGAGTCAATTATGAGAGGTAGCAATACCTTCCATGTTGGCTTGGCATCCAGGAGCTTCTTTGTTCAGCATGCTTAAGCCTGTAATGATCTTCAGTGAAGTATGGCCCTGCCTTTAGTCCATCACTGCTGCTTTTCCCTTCATTTCTTGTGTTGGCTTATCATTTTCAGAACCTCCAGTCACTATGTTAGCTGCATATGGTCTCTTATTTTTGAAATCATTTGGGTAACCAACAAGTTTGAAATAGTTTTCCTTAGAATGGCCAGGCTTGTTATAGTATTCACACTTCACAAATGGCTTCTTTCCTTTCTATTGTTGTCCTCTATTTGTTTGTATTCCTGGTTGTCCTCTACCCGGTTGCATAGCAATAGGATCTCCTCTATGTCCTACAATGGAATTGGAATTCTGACTTTCATCTTCAATTATTAGAGCATAAGCTTGATTCAGTGTTTGCTCTATAGTTTTCATCAGGATCTGTCGTCTTGCTTGGTCATAGGCCTCATTGAGTGCACTCTGAAATTGCATTAACCTTTTTTGTTGAAGGTGCTCAACATATTCTTTCGAATTAGGAATGGGCACCATTGCATCATATTCAGCCCATAGCTCTTTAAGCTTGGTGAAATATGCAAATACAAAGTCTATTCCCTGTGAGATGGTGGCTATCTCTCTGTGAAATTGAAAAATTCTCACACGATTCACCTTGTCAAACCTTTTTATCAGATCCTCCCAAACCAAATGCATGTTAGATGCGTACACAATGCTGCTAAGAAAATCTGGAGAAACTTTGTTCATGATCCAAGACAGCACAAGTGCATTACATGTTTCCCAGTCTTCATATAATTCAGACTTGAATGAGTCCTTTTTGCATGTCCCAAGCACAATCCATAATTTTCTGATCCTGTGAGCTTTACAAGAATCAAAATTGAACTAGGAGTATCTGAAGGATGAATGAACAGAGGATGCGTGTGATCGATTTTATCGGCCACGATTGACGATCGTCATTTGGTGCTTCACGAGGAAGAAGATGATGTAACAACTGTTAAATTGAATAGAAATTTGCGGAATTGTATCTCTCAGATTCATCCATGCATTATCAATTGAAGCTCTGATGTGGCTGAGATTGAGAGAAGAAGACGAATGCAGAGAAAGGGAAAATGAAAATCTGTATTTCCACTCAGTGGAATTATAAATATATACTCTAACTTAACCATAGTTCTAACAACCTAACCATGGCCAGCTGGGACCCACCCTAACCACTTTAACTAACTAAAACTAGCTTAACTATGTTAACCACCTGGCTTAACTGTTGTAACTACTTATTCTTCACATATGTTATATTCCCTTTCACTTATTGTTGTTGCCTACTTGCCTTTGAGAAACCTGTTTCACGGTCAATTTTCATTTTATTTACAGGAACTGATACTTGTAGTGATTGACATGGTTGATGCCAACTCAAAATCCGGTGGATACATAGTGTATTCTACCTGCTGCATTGTAACAAACTTGCAATAACCAAATCACACACAAGTAACTCACTTATAGTATTGCCCTTACTAAACAATTACAAGGAATGACGATGGAAATAACATAGAATAACTCCTAAAAAGAAGGAGATTACAAAAGATTTACAGAAGGAGATGAGGAACAGAGATATAGAGCAGAGATGAGATAGAACATGTTTAATATTAGAATTCGCATAATCCTTCTTAATAACCCCTAGACCCATTTTAACCCTTTGCTAAATGGGCCTGGATCCCAAATAAAACTCTCCAACATTTTACTCAGCCCAATAACCCCAATTGACTTAGCCTCATTCACCTCTTCTAGCCCATAAGCCTTTATGGAGTTAGCTTGGTTCACAAAAATACTTCCGTCCTAAAAAAGTACCTTGTCCTCAAGGTTCGAGTCAAGAACAATGGTAACAGCACACTCTTCGCCAAATATCTCCAGACAGAGGTCTTCTGGGAAATAGGAGGAGCATATGTGAGCTATCACAATTTCGTCAACGTGACATGAGATGGTGGCCACTGTAGCATGGACAAACTTTGGTCCAACATCAACACAAATCATAAGGCAGCAAGTTAGAATCTTAGCATGGAGAGAGTCACACTTCACTTCACTTGAGTTTCCTGAACAATTCTCACCAAACCAACAACAAGAGCAGTGATGCCTTTAAGAAGAATGATGATCTTGGAGTGCTTTAACATGTCTCTTTGTCCAGCTAGGATCATATTAACTTTCAGTAACATCAAGGAGAGATAAGAGGGGAAGAAATTATTTGGCAGTGCCTTCAAATAGATATGTGAATCATAGTTTTTCCAAAGAGCAACTTGGTGTACACTTGACATATAACCACCCCCAAGAATAGATGGAAAATATTCCACTCATTTTCCAATGATTCAAACTTAACAGTGATGATTCAGTTGACATATTCCCTCTCGCTATTGCACGACAAAGTTCAGTAGCGAATAAAGAGGTGACAGAAGCCAAAGTCACTCCCAACTGATAATTGATAATTTCACAAGCCATGCAATGAGCATCACTTGTGCATACTATTTTTATCTCCTTGGCACAATTTATATTCTATATTACAGTGAAAAACCTCATTCCAACAAGTACAACTACATTAAAAAGGGCAGCACAGCAAAATTGTAACATCAGCCTAGTGAACGTGAATTTAGGTGGACCAAGTGCAACCAGGGTCCCAGTTATAGCAACTCGTGTACTAAAGCAGTCGACGTGTCTTAACCACTCAATGTCATCCATGGACAAATTTAATTCACCAGATGAATCAGTCACAAGAATGAATAAGGCTATCTTCAGTAAACAGGGAAGCAAATTTTGGTTTGTGTCAACATAAGAATACCGTGCCAAATCAGATTGCAAATTGTAAGAGTTCACAACCCATGGTTATCCGGTATCCCACATTCTAGTCTTAGAGTTAGAATTAGCAAGGGAGCAAAGTTTCCCAGTATATCCCCACAACAATAGTGCCTCCACATTCTCTATAGAACCTATTAGAGCCAAGAACACGAAACTTATTCTAGGATCCCATACACAAAGAGCCAATGTAGTTGCGTGAATGGTTACTAAAAGAAAATTAGCACCATGAACGGATGGAAATTGGTTCAAAATATGGTGATCAGTGAATCCCACAGAAGAACTTTCATTCATATCTTCAAGAAGTACTTTAACAGAATGCCTTGCACTAGTTAGAATGGCACCCTCTTTCTCCATTACAAAATTATCGAGATATTGATCGTAAAAAATTATAGGGTCCATGAAAAATTCAGCAAGATACAAGTCTTCAAAGGTTGCCAATTCAATTATCCGTATAGGAGGGTAGCTATAAACAGAGGCATCGACATATTTCGTTGGCATATCTCGTTCCAGTTGTTCATTCGGAACTATATAAATTTGTGTACCTCCCAACACTTGGCATCCAGAGAATACCACTCTATTTTTCAAGCTTATATGTGTTGTGACATTCCGAAAACCATCAGGCAACAAGGACACAAATGATTGATCTACCAAGCAAGGAGAAAACTCTGCAATCTCGAAATATTCACCGTCTAAATCTATTTTGGTAATAAGTGGAATAAAGCCCTCAATATGTTTTAAATATTCAGATGCAAAAGATAAGAGCACACCCGAATCAGCCTTAAAATCTTGCCCTGTATCGAACCACTCGTCCACACCACTACAAAATAGGATAGTCCCTTTTGTTTATTCAGACTCATAGAAACGAGATGCGCAAGCCCTCATATGACAGCAATCATAAATATCAAGCATATGACGATCGTTTAAATTGAAATTAACAGGCACAACGAGTGTTTGACCAAAAACAAACTTATCACCTGAGACCAAGCTAGCAGAAGGATCCATAATCAGAGGTGCAAATTGGATGAGTTGTAGGTCGGCATTTTGTTGTGGAATTTTGGCAAACACCTGGTCCGCCCCGACTTGTTCAAATTCCAATTCAGATTTCATCCTAGAGGTAAGGGCTGTTGCATTCAAAAGATTCACAGATTCAACACACAAACTTTCAGAGAAAGTAAATGGTTCAATCCTACTGGGTACAAGATGATCATGTCCAATAACAGGGACAAGGAGTGTTGCATCACTTTGTTCATCACTCTGGGTAAATTCGTCAAATACCTTGTCCTGAATTGGAGCGTCTATCTCGGAAACTATGCCAACAGAGATATGAGTAGATTGTGTAGTAGAAGCACGAGCCTCATTTAGGTGAGAGCGTTCATCGAACACCTGGACCGCATCTGATGTTGCATCATTTAAATCATAGTCCATGGCATCAGCAAGGACGTTAGCATCTAACCGCTCAGTAGTAAAACAACCAGTGATGGATCGTCCAAACTCACCACGAGACATGCAAAGCTCAGTTGTGGAAATTGTAATCACAATTTTGCCGTAAAATGCTTCCAATCAAAGAATTGCTCGTTCCGATGCAACCAAGTGAACCAAGTAAGAGCTTCACCATCAAGGTAGAAGTAAGGAAAAGGCAGCCAATCCTTCTCGGAGAAGCCAAGGTAGGTGAAGTACTGCTCGGCCCGACAAATCCAACTCTCGAGGTTTCCACTGCCATTGAATCGATCTAGTACCGCCATTGGAGTCCGATAGATGAAAGCACCAATGTAACAAACTTGCAATAACCAAATCACACACAAGTAACTCACTTGTAGTATTGCCCTTACTAAACAATTACAAGGAATGACGATGGAAATAACATAGAATAACTCCTAAGAAGAAGGAGATTACAGCAGATGTACAGAAGGAGATGAGGAACAGAGATATAGAGCAGAGATGAGATAGAACATGTTCAATATTAGAATTCGCATAATCGTTCTTAATAACCCCTAGTCCCCTTTTAACCTTTTGCTAAATGGGCCTGGATCCCAAATAAAACTCTTCAACATATTACTCAGCCCAATAACCCCAATTGACTTAGCCTCATTCACCTCTTCTAGCCCATAAGCCCTTATGGAGTCAGCTTGGTTCACAACATCCATTATGGTTGATGAGGTTTCTTTCTAAACTTAAACTTCAAAAAAATGTTACCCTTTTAAGTGTTTGTATGCATGCCAATTTCTACTTATTTATTTAACTTAGGTACTGCAGAATGAAGCAGTTATAGACTATGCACTCAAGAAGAGAGATGTTAATTAAACTTGTGCCATGTGGACTTGATTTTGGGAGGCCTTGGTATAGCTTGTGTTATTTATGTGCATTTACTTGAAAGGTTGTTTAATTCTACAACTAATTAAAGCTGTTTTGAGTCCAAGATTTATTCGCTTTAGGCAACACCGCTTTCACACATCTTTGGACAAGACAAGGCGATTCTATCCTCAGGTGCACAGCATGGATGGATTCTTTGTAGCAAAGGTATGTCGTATCATTTGGTGATAATTTGTGTGTAATCAATAGCAAATGCATTATTCAATTAGTTCAGTTTATTGAAATAGAGAGAACTATGGACCAACGAGAAGTATGAGAAATCCTTCAGCATGAAGTATCAAGTTGAGAGAGCTCTAATGCAGGATTCAATGTCCTGGTCATTGATGTCTCTTCTTAAAATTGATTACAGGGTCCTAAGTGAATTACAAGGAGAACATGGCACATTACTTATTCTGCCTTATCCATATCATTCAATTATCCTGCGAAAGTCTTTTTTTTTTTATCCAAATAATTGTTACCTTTTTTTTGGTAATAACTGTAAAATATTACCATTAACAACCAAACAATTACACCTAAAGAGCACCTACACATCATGTCCATCTTCCAGGAAGAGTAACATGATTAAATAGGCCTCCAACAAAACCAGCAACTAGTTACATAATTTGTGAATAAAAAATCTACATTTATGTGCTTCCCTAGACTCCTGTAAAAACTCTATCCTTTCACTGATTTCTTTCTTAACCTTTGTGTGTACAAAATTGATATTTACATCTTCGCTTCTGAATAATTTCCAGTTTCTTGCTCTCCAGGTGTGGTATATATAGCACCTCACACTGCTGCTGCAATTTCCTTTTTAAATTGCTTCCATCGCTACCTCTTTATCCATTCCAAGTGTGATGCACCCTCCTGTTGTTGCCCGGCAATTGCAGTCCATATTGCCAGCGAATCTTGTACCTGTTTAAGCCAATTACATTCACCAAAAAGATGCTGATGTGATTCATTTATCGGTCCATGACATAGACAACAAGTAGGATTCTCCACTGGAATATTCAATCTTCCCATTCTATCCTTTGTAAGAAGTCTGTTTTGAGCAGCCAACCACAGAATTACTCTGCGTTTTCGGAGCATTACTCTACTCCAGATCAAATCTGCCACCGGTAGTCTGCTTAAAGTTCCTTGCAGGGCAATGTAACTTCTGCTTACTGAATTTTTACCTTTTTGTTCTGCTTGTTTTGTATTGTTTTGCCCATCAGCCATAAATATCTTCAAACACCATACACACTAGGTTTTGTGTGCATCTCTTCAATTCTCAGGCTGCTGTTTTAACTATGTGCAGATATCTAGCTTATTCATGTCAAACAGATATTTCATATTTTCATTAAAGCTTGTGGAAATTGAAATGATTATGGATTATTTACTTATAAAAGATAGAAGAAATGATTATGGTTTCTGGGACTGAAAAATAAATCGGAACTGACACATGTGGCTGTAAAAATAAATGAAAGATTATAAACATTTTTTCTTTGAAGTTTCTGCAATTTTGTTTCAGTTGAGAACATTTTGCCTCATATGTCCTTTTTTCCCCTCAGTTGAAAAAAATGAGGAATTCCAAATCTGCTGCAAAATCGTCGGCTCAGTCTGAAGAAATACAAGGTGCTGATAAGAGGATTGACCTACAGAATGCTGAAGGGGATGACAAGCATTCAGAGCAAAAAGGCATTGCGCAAGAGAAGGGGAAATTGAATGAAAAAGTAGCAGCTGATAAAAAGAAAAAGAGGGATGTACAAATGCATTCAGAGAAAAAAGGTGTTGGACAAAACGGTGGTGTAACTAAAAATGGGAGGGCATACATCCAATGGGTTGCAACAAAAGGAGGGAAAAGCAGAAATACTGATGTGCTAATGGAATAGAGTTAATTTCAGATCATATAACCTATTCTTGTCTTCAACGTTCTTGCAGGGAAGAGAAGAGGATAGCTCTAAGGGAAGCAAAGCGAAAAGCCATGACGAAGAAAAAAGCTGGAAACCAACGATTTGTGACACGGGAGTTTTGCGATACGCGGAGGATATTTTGTCAGAGGCGACATGACCAAACACAAAACTAAAGTTGTTCTCTGGCGATGTTGTTAAGCTTAACTCTGGGAATTAGCAGCTGCCAGCTGGTGGTAATATTTCTGTTGTTGGTTGATGAGTTTGAGATAAAGAGGGTTGGAGATCATATATGGTTTGTTTTAGAAAAATGAAAATTTGGAATCATGGTTGCACACGAATCCCTATTCCCTTTCCTGACCGTGGTCACTAAGGAAAGGCTGGGCCGGACTCAATTCCTCTGAGCTGTCTCCTCTTCTGAAAGGATTGGAGGCTGACGAAAGGACACTCTTGAAGAAGCTTTCTTTTGAAATTTCTTGTAGTAGGAGGATCCAAAGCCCCTTCTTGTGTATTTTGGCGCACAGCATGAAAAAAATAAATCCAATGAAGCTTTCTCTTGTCTTCATCACTGGGTCACCAAAAGTTAGCTAAAAAAATTTCCAACTGGTCCAAAGTTATGTATCTATAATTGATGTTATTCTTTATTCCTTTTGGAAGTGAGCAATGAAATCAATCCTCATTCATATATTCTGTCTATTTTAATCCTTGGCTATAGTTGAGTAGGCTTATGTTTATGATGATTTCCCCAAGACTTTGCGTGCTTCTTGTTGTTAATCCTTCATTGTCCATGCCTAAAAAAAGTGTTAGGGGTCATTTGATAGGAGGTATTAGAAAAAATAATGCAAGCATTAGCTCAATGCATTACTAATACATTGTTTGGTACCTTTTTTTAACTTGTGTATAACTAAACACCATACTTGGCATTATCCTATTCATAAGTAATGCATAGAAAACCATGACATTAGTAATACCTAGCCTTTAATGCATGCATAGCATGGTTAAAGACAAAATTGTCCTTAAAGTCCCCTAAAGCTAGAGAATATGGAGGGCATTTTTGTAAGCAATAATTTTTTTTTAAAATTATGCAATGCATTATAATTTTAATACATCACACCAAACAATAGATAAGAAATAATATTTGAATAACTAATGCTTGCATTACTAATACATGCATTACTAATACACCTTATTTCGCATTATTCTTATATACCCTACCAAACGACCCCTTAATGTAAAAGGTTTTGCTTCGATTTAGGACTGTCACTGTTAGAGGAACATTTTGGTCTTGATTCAAGCTTGGAACACTAGGATACAAATATTAACACAATTAAGATTCCGTGATCCTTGTATTATTTCTTTCATACAACAGCTAATTAACATGGACTAATGTTTTCATGTTAGAGAAAAGAACTTTGAATACATAGGCAAATTAAACTATATTAGATGTCCCTTATGCAGGCATTATTGGAAGCATTTCCTCTTGTGCATGCAGAGAGTGCAAGTCACTGCCATTAGCAAGGCTATTGAACTCCACAGATTTGGATGGCATTGTTGGGTAGCGTCGTTGACAGAATGTCATCAGTCTTTTAACTGAGTACAGGTACTTCCTAGTTGTCTCATTGTTCATGATATGAGCAACACTAACATTACTCGTGTGAATCTTCTCGCGAGCTGAACGTTCATGAATACCAACCATAGTCACACCAATAGGCCAAAGCGCATTTCCAATTGCTATCTGAATATATCGATCCATTGCAGCTGAATATTCCCTCTTCCTACAACATTCAACCATCACAGTTAGTGCTTGCCTTATGTCATTAGCAAGTTACTTTTTCCTGCACAGATCGAATAACAGATTCAAGTCCTTAACACATTCCATAAATGTAGCTACCCTCTGGTTTTGATCAGCCTGATTAGGACTCCGGATATTCTCATCAATCTCCTCATTCCACTCATTCAATAACTTTTTGAAAAACACCAAAATCTTATCCTCATCACACAATTCCTCAAATTTTGTTTTTATCCTCTTCAAATCTTCATCATCGTCTTTATCCTGATCTGTTGTGGCCTTGCGCTTCTTAATTTCACTAAACGTCATCCCTGATTGTCGCTTCTTCAATTCCAGAATAGATCTCAAAAAGTCATTCGTTTGCCCCTCAGTCATGTCACTATCATCAATTTCAAACGATCCAGCTTTCAGCACAAAATTCAACCTATCTAGCCTCGCCTCCTCAACTTCTCCGAATAAAGTCGCCGGTTGTTTTAGAAACCTTAGGCGGCGAATAATTTCTTCTCGTGGAAGGGAGGCTGATGAAGAAGATGATGAATATTCTTCTGGTTTGATCTTCAGGCATTGCATGTCAGATTTATCAATACGTAGGGCTTTGGCTTTCGCTTCGGCTTCACGTTTTTCCTCTTCGCGAACTCGTTTTAGGCGTTTCTGTTCAACCTCCAACTTATTGAAAAATTTCCGGCCACGGAGGTCTTGGGCTAGGATTTCTCGTAGCTTTTCTGCTTCCTGTTTCACTGTATCCATGTCGTGGATAGGAGGTTTAACTACAGACGGAGAGAATCTCATAATCAACCAAACGCACTTGCATTTATTTATAGAAACTTTGCATAGCAAAACTTAAACCCAAGCCGCGTAGGATTTGAATTCCCTTTTATAAAAGATTTTGCATACCAAAACTAATACCTAAGCCGTGTAGGATTCGAATTCCCCTTTCCTTTCAAAGAGATTTTTGCATAGCAAAACTAAAACCTAAGCAGTGTAGGATTCGATTTTCCCTTTTTGAGAAATGTAGATTTTTTGTTTTGCTCCCAAAGTAGTAGCCGACAATTGTTTTAAATTTTATGTATTGTATACATATAATATACATATTTTATATATTTTTTGGCTAGCAAATGTAATTAGTTTCTAACTGACAACTCAATTTTGTATTTTGCCCTATAATATTAATACTTATTATGTTACATGACACGTAGAAAGTTACTTGAAAATGGTTGCTTGGGGTGCTTATTTGATTTATTCACTTTTTGTTTTCTTAAATCCTCTTTAAACCATGACATCTTCATTAAATAAAAATGCTGGTTTGTCATATAATAGAGCAAGTACATACTCAAAATGTTTCTCACATGGAAATGTAATTCAAATGTGACTCAAGAATGCTAGATTGTGGCAAAAGATTACACTATATTGAGTTTCACAATGCGACATTATTTACGTAATCATATTATGAGCCCGTTTGGATTAGCTGATTGTAAATAAATGATAAGCTTGAAGTGTTAAAAAATAATTTTAAATGCTGAAACTAATTTTTAAAATAAGCATTTACACGTTTGGATAGAAGTGCTAAAGCTGATAATAAACAATTGATGTGTTTGATAAAGTGCTGGTAAGCTATTCTTTTGTTAAAATGATTAAAATACCCTAATTTTTTTTAAATATTATAAATTAAAAAAAAAAATTATAAAGAAAATAATTAACAACCAATATAGAATGAAGAGAAAGTCAGGAAATTTATTTTGGGAAAAGTATTTTGTGAATAAGAAAATATTATTAAGGATAAACTAGTAGAAATGTTGGTCAAACTAAAAGTGCTTATAACATGTAATGCCATAAGTTGGGAGTGACCAACTTATAATTGATTTTACCTTATAAGCATTTTTAGTTTGACCAACACTTTTAAATTAGTTTGACCAGCTTATAAGTTTAGTGAAACCCCTCTATCTTGTCTTTGACCAAATTGGCTTGTTAATCCCAACACGCACTCATCAAAATTTAAAACCAACCGGCTGCTATTTTTATACCAAGTATTGGATCGATATATGTACCAACTTATGATTGATTTTACTTTTTTCAGTTTGACCAACACTTTTAAATTAATTTGACCAGCTTATAAACTTAATGAAACCTCTCTATCTTGTCTTTGTCTTTCACCAAATTGGCTTGTTAATCCCAACACGCACTCATCAAAATTTAAAACCAAGCAGCTGCTATTTCTATACCAAGTGTTGGATCGATGTTTTTTCATCTCTATCTCTTCATCTTCAACTTCCATTGCACCAATTTTTGTAACTCCTCTGCAATTGAACGTCTTAATAATCTGGGGATCCACTAGCTTAATTAAAAAACTGCACCTCATTAGCTGGCAAAAAGTGACTAGTGATAAGAATGAGGGTGGGCTAGGTATTTGCCCTGCTAAAGCTAAAAATTTGGTTTTACTTTCCAATCTTGCATGGAGACTAGTGAGAAACTCTAACACTCCTTGGGGTCATTTGATTACGGCTAAATATGCAAAGAATAAAGTTGTAACTAGCACCTCCTTCATCTGGAAATCTATCCTTAAGGGATGGAAATTGTGTAACAATGATATTCTTTGGCATCCGACTAAAACTCTAAGAGTAGTATTTGGTATACCAATTGGATTTAACTCTAAATCCCTTGGAAGCTCTATAAAATGCCCTCTAAGTAAGAATGACCTTAATCTTTTGATAGGAAACCTCATAAAAATAATGAATGGAATATTAAGGATATTTCTTTTGAATTGCCCGCTGATATTCTTAATAATTTGACCCTTACCCCTATGCCTAGTAGAGCATCAAAAATTGACAGAATTAGCTGGAGCCTCAACTCAAATGGTCTATTTGCTACTAAATCCTGCTATAACCTTCTATCAAATGTCAATCCATCTACCACCTCCTTTAAATGGATTTGGAACCTCCATTGCGCCCAACAAAATAAAGTTCTTCCTTTGGCAATGCATACACAATCGAATCCCTTCCAGAGCCTATCTAGCTAAAATAGGAATCAATATTGATGCTACATGTACTATTTGCAAACTTGGGGGTAGAGGACATCCAACATATTTTTATTAAATGTCCAGTCTCTAATCATTTTTGGGATAATATGGCTCTTCCATTCCTAAATATTTATAGTGACACTAATTGGCTAGTGAAGCTGAGGGATATTTTCATTCAAAGTAGTAATCACTAGGTTAATTGGGATACTTTATTTCCCTTCTCCATCTGAAAAATTTGGAAAAACAGGAATGATAATAATATCAACAATCTAGATCGTAACCTGGAAGCAAGAAAGATTATTCATCTAGCATGGGAATTCAAGTTCTTCACAGAGAAAAATCTTTTCACACTTAAAAAAATTAAAATTGAAATCAAATGGTACAAACCACCAAAAGGTATGATTAAATTAAATTGTGATAGTGCATTTTCTAGTAACAATAATGCAGATGGGCTTGGTGGTACATTCCGAAATAGAAATGGAGACTAGATTATGGGATTCCACAAAGAAAGTCAAGCAATTTCACCTACACATGCAGAGTTGATGGCATTACTAGAAGGATTAAAAATTGTGAAAGAAATGAACTTTCTAAATTTGGAAATTGAAACTGATTGTACGGAAGTCATCAAGCTTATATATGAGGATAGCTATAACTTCTGTAACATTGTTTCTGAATGCAGATGGTTAATGCACCAATTGAAGCTCCCACAACTGAAGCATAATTTCAGGGAAGGAAACAAAGTGGCACATATGCTGGCCAAAGAAGCTATCAAGAGCCCACCCTCTACTAAGTGTTTTTACCATGATCGTCCATCTTTTTTCGTTGAACAAGAAGTGATCAAGAACAAGTATGGTGTCTGTAATAGCTTGAAGGATATTTCTACTACTGTTTGTAACTATTTGGCAACTATGGGCAATAGTAATGCCCTAAAAATATCTATTATGTCTATGTAGCTTTTGTTTAAGTAATATAATTATCTGTGTATTGCATTTAAAAAAAAAGTCTTAATAATTGTTGTAAACATTAAGACAATGTCCTTTTTCTAATTTATCACTAAGTATGACTTGTCAATATATTAAGCTATTAAATTCATATAATATTTTTAACAGCAAAAGACATAACCTTATTTTTCAAATTTTGATATTTTGTTCCCAAGTAAAACTTAAGGTTATGTAATATCTTTCCCTTTCCCAAATTTCGAATGAGGATTTAGATATTATTTTTGTCACAATTCTAAAAGTCTCTGACCAACACTAAGTGAGCCACAAATCATTACTATTTACTCACCAGCTTGTTTGGATAGTTGTTATTGTATAGGCCAAAATATCTCCTAAGGAAATATGGCGTAAAGCGGAATTAAGGAAAGGATCGGTCGAGGTCGACCAGAAAGAAGTGAGATTCGTGGTCGGGCTGTCAACAACGACCGAGGTCAAGCACCAAGAACAGAACAATAACGGCTAGTTTTTATAATAGGATAGTAATTGAATATTCTTTTCACTTGTACTATTAGGGTTTATTAGGATATGACTCATATAAAATAGAAAAAGAGACAATAATGTAGGATATGTAATATTTACTTGATAAAAAATACTTTTTGAGAAGATTCTCTATCTCTAGCAAAGATACAAACATTCATCAAGATTCTTGATCACATTGTTCCACACTTTTTCATCAAATCCGAGAATAGATGAAACATTCTAGGATTTGTCTGTCATTCATCATTGTCAGAAGGAAGAATCATCCACCTCATTCATTATTGGGTATTATTCTCCTTATTTACATAAATACCATTTATTGCTATTTATTGCTTATATTCCTCTATTATTGCACACATCTTTTCGAATATTAAATGTGCATTACTTGTAATTTTTTATCTTACGTTATCCATGCTATCAACTTCTAAATCTAGAGACATTATCATTAACTATGTTTAACCCCTCACTACATAAAATTTAATAGTTTAACTAAAAGTTTATATTTTCTGGTCAAACAATTTGGCACCGTCTGTAAGGATTTTCTAGTTAAATTTTTAGTTTTCTCTAGATTTACATTTAGCACGGATTGCTAAAAAAAAACCAAGAAAAAAAAATTCCTTTTCCTTGTACGCACAGATCTGATATGGCAAGTAACGGAAACGAAAGAATGAGGGTAATGGGCGACCTCACAACCAACCTCTTGAATACCATCAATAAGGTTTCTGAAACAAAAGGTGAAGATATAACGCCTAATGCCTCTCCCAGGCGAGGCGGTTCACCTCTTCCTCACGGCAGTATCGTAACGTCCCACGGTAAAGGAGCTTCCACGTTCGTGATAGAAGAGATGCCACCAGCAGTAAAAAGAAGCTCCTCGAGGCTTGGCTAACTGACACGCTAACCAGCATCCTCCACAAACCCACTCAGTAAACGTTATAGAAAATGCAAGGACTTGCGTTATACTAACAATGAGCAAGCAGCACGTCTCGTTTCCACCTCCGATGATAGGTATTACTCACAACACCGTTAACAGTCATGTGACGGCACCTTGACAACTATTTTGAGAAAAATGGAAGAAATAGAATGAGAAAAAAGAACTTCGGGACCAAATGAGAGAACACCAAGAAAGAATCGACAAGATACCAGGTGCCCCGAAGCTCTTACCAAAGAGAGATGCTGGTCAGTTTGTCGAGCAACCATACAGTGATGAAGTCGCCCCACATCCCATACCAAAAACCTTCAAAATGCTGTCCTACCTGAAAATATATAATGGTACGATCGATTCTGAGGACCATGTAACTGACTATGTCACTGCCGTAAAAGGCAACGACCTCTCCAAGGAACAAGTATCCTCCATTTTATTGAAAAAATTTGGCGAGACCTTTACTGGAGGAGCATTAACATGGTATTCTCAGCTATCCGCGCATTGCATTGAAACATTCGAAGATATGGTCGATAAGTTCGTAACGGCCCACGCTGGGGCCAAGGTAGAGGTGGGAGTGAACGATATATTCGCTATCAAACAATCACCAGGAGAAGGATTAAGAGACTTCCTTGCCCAATTCAACCGAGTAAGAATGACCTTACCAAATGCGTCGGAAGGAATGGTCGTGGCAGCTTTCCAGGATGCGCTAAGCAAAAATCGTTCAAGGGAAAGAAGAAGTTGTTAAGTTGGCTTATGAAGTATTCCCCAAATACTTGGGATGAAATTCACAACGCCTACTATGCCGAGGTTAGAGCAGACGAGGACGACCTCAATGGGCCAACTCACTGATTGACTTTGGTACTAGCCGAGTCTAGGAAAGATTGAAGAAACGATACTAGGAGGGATCTCTTAGCTCCACGACTCAACCGGGAACAACATCTACCATATGTCAAAAGAGCCATTGTACCCCTTCCTGCCATGAAGAGGGCTCACCCAAACCAAGGACAGGGACTCACCGGGACGAGAGAGGTATGCCCCATTTGTTATCCACTCACAATTTTTGTGTGTCGCCTTTAGAAATAGTCTACCCATTGGAGAAGATCAGACCGAAGGTAAATTGGCCACAAAAAATGAGGTCAGTTTCAAGCACCAGAAAGTCAGACGCTCTTTGCGAGCCACCAAGAACGAGGGCACAATTCCAAGGACTACATCGCCCTAAGACAGGAGGTCTAAACATGTTTCGATAAGGATACCTCAAAGAATTGCTGAGCGACCTGGAAGGACCAACTTTGCCAGAGGATGCGAACAACATCAGGGACCACCGAAACTACCCTCACTAACCCACACCATCCAAATGATCATCAGAGGTGGCAACGACGCTTCTATCAGCAGCGTGAAGTTCACCACAACCGATAATCTCAAACGGTCGATTACTCATGAATGGTGTGACGAACTCGAAGAAAGTATCATCTTCGATAAGTTAGATACCCATGGTTTGGTTTCCCTCACTATGATACCCTTGTTATCACTTTACAAATTTTAGATACAGATGTGAGACACATTATGGTAGACGACGGGAGCGGCGCGTGTATTATCTGCCCTCGGGTATATGCACAAATAATACTCGTGGAGAAGATAATGCCTCATTGCATCACACTGATAGGTTTTAACAATGTAGTTGAACGAACATCTGGGGAAATCGCACTGTTAGCCCAAGTGAAAGTTAGTTTTGAAGATTGACAAAGGAAGCTCAGGCATGAACCAGGTCCATCCCTCAGGTGCACAAAAACTAGCATATTTGAGCATGTGGGATGCACGTGAAGGAGATAAGCTTAACTTGGTGTATTTAATATCTCCTGATTGAAAATATTGCATAATTGATAAGGAGAAGGAATCCTTTCTCAAAGAGAACATTATGCAAGATAGGGAAGGAGTTAGAAGTTGAGATTAACTAGAACTCTTTCACCAAGGAAGAGTTGCATCAAAACTCTAGTTATTTCTTCATCTACTAACTCTATAAATTTCAGGATGTTCTCACATTACATGTGTTGCTCAAAAATGCAGAAGTTAAATGTAAATTGAGAGCAAAATAGCAAGGCTTTTTGCAAGCAGTTCGTGTATAATTCAAGTGTGCAAACCTGAAGCTATATGAACTAGATTGAAGAACCAGCTCCATAAAGAGTTTTATGTGTCTTTCTTTATTTCTAGTTCAATTGTAGTAGGTGTTTTCATATTGTACCTTTCAGCTTTATCTAGAAGCAATTGTAGTAAGTACTGAGAGTATTCAAGTTAGAGTTAACTTGAAGTTGTCGCAATAGTTGAGACTATGTGCTACAATGTATTAGAGGTAATCCTTAGGTTTACAAAGAGTTTTGTAAATGCTATTTTGGCTCAGTGATTTAGTGAAGTGTCGGGGAAAATCCTACTGAGTAATAGGCCGTGGTTTTTTTCACCTTTTGAGTTGGGTGTTTTCCACATAAAAATACTTGTGTTATTTACTTTCTACATTTATTATTCCACAACAGTAGCAGAAGGAACATATAGAAGAACCAGGTCCTTCCATAATCAGTCTAAGTAAAAAATTGGTCACCATACAAATCAACCCCCCCCTGTGTGTTATTGAAGTATAAAACATCATTTAGTATCAGAGCAGGTTATCCTTGAAGAGGCTAACACCATAGGAATAGATCAAGATGAGTGCACTGCCTGCAAACTGGGAAGGGCAATCCACTGATAGGCCTCCTCTCTTTAATGGCCAGTACTACTCTTGGTGGAAAAAACAAGATGAGAGATCAAATCATCGGAGAAGACTATGAGTTATGGGACATTGTCACTGATGGTCCCCTAGCTACCATGAAGAAGAATGTTGAAGGAGTAGAAGTGCCAAAAATAAGAGCTGACTGCAATGCTGTGGACTTGAGGAAATGGGAAAAGAATGCTAAGGCCAAGAAATGGCTTGTGTGTGGACTTGGTCCAGAAGAGTACAGTAGAATTCAAAGTTGTACCACTGCTAAGGAAATTTGGGACACTTTGCAAGTGGCTCATGAAGGAACACCTCAAGTGAAGAGGTCTAGAGGAACACTATTGTATTTTCAATATGAGAATTTCACCATGAAAGAAATGGAAACCATCCAAGAGATGTATACAACGTTCACCACACAGACAAATGAACTTAAGTCTCTTGGAAGTGTCATTCTTGAAGAAGACAAAGTTGAGAAGATTTTGACAAGGGTTCTGCCAGTCTTTTGGGAAAGCAAAATCACAGCTATTCAGGAATCAAAAAACATTGCCACTCTTAAGTTGGATGAGCTAATTGGAATTTTCATTGCCTATGAACTTAGAAGGCAAACCACGAAGATGGATGCACCCAATAAGGAAAGGATCCTGGCATTCAGAATCACTAAAGGCGCTGATCTAGAGGAGGATAAAATGACCATGATCACAAAGGACTTCAAGAAGTACCTAATGAGAGGAAAGGGTCCTTCAAGAAGTGGAATCTACAACAAACCAAGGGTTCCTGAAAAACAAACCAATGACGGGTGTTACAAGTGTGGGAAGACTGATCCACATCAAAAACGGACCTCAATGGGAAATTGAATGGAAGAAGGAAAGAGCTGAGAACGAAGGAATAGGAAGAAGGAACAGGTTCAATCCATGACGAACAAAGGATCAAAAAAAGCTATGGTTGCTGCCTGGGGAGAAAGCTTAGATGAGGACTCAGAGGGTGAAGATGGAGATGAACAAGCACTTATGGCAATTGGAGAATCTGATGAGGAATCTGAGGTAAGTATAATTCATCTCAAAGACAAGATTAAATTTTTGTCTAAAAAAAGGCTATCTGAGTTACTCCTGAATTTCATTGATGAATCTGAGGATCTAAACAATAAAAAGGAACAACTGTCTAAGGAGTGTGTGATTTTGAAAGCTAAGTGCAAAAATCTGGAACTTAGCTAGTGAAAGTGAAAGTAAAAATGATGAGTTAAAGAACCAGGTTCATGAACTTGACGCCACTGTCCTAGAGCTTAGATCTTAAAATCTAAAATCGAAATTAGGAACTGATAAAAAGAAAGTTGATCACACACAACTCACTTTAGAAGAAAATGTAGGAAAAATGAAAGATGAGTTGTACAAAAGAGATGAGCAGATAAAAGTCCTTAAGGAGGATCTAAACATGTCAAGCACGAGCTAGACAGAACCTGTAAATGGAATAGGTCCTCTGATGCACTTTCATGGCTACATGAACACCATAGTAGCAATAAGAGAGGACTTGTCTATGGATGAGGTAACACACGATTTCTTTTGGTTTTAACTGACTATTTTTCTAAATGGGTAGAAGCACGAATAATTTGCCCAAATACGCGAACATGAAGTGATTGCCTTTTTATGGAAAAACATTGTATGCCATTTCGGCCTCCCCAAAGAGATCAGTTGCGACAACAGACCCCAATTCACAGGAAAAAATATCGCCAATTTTTTTGAGAAGTGGCACATCAAAAGAATACTCTCAACACCATATCACCCTGTGGGCAATGGACAAGCGGAGTCCTCCAATGAATCAGTACTAAACATCATGAAGAAAAAGATCGAAGACGCCAAGGGACTATGGCCGGAGTTACTACAAGAAGTACTTTGGGCCTACCTAACAACGCCAAAGGCGAGTATAGGAGAGACGCCCTAATCATTGGTCTATGAGACTGATGCTGTAATACCGGTCGAAGTCGGAGAGCCCAGTCTGAGATACTCCCACAAGAGCGAGCCGAAGAACGACGAAAGCAGAAGGCAAGAACTCGACGAAGTCGAAGAACAAAGAGATATGGCCTATATAAGGATGATTTCCAGGCATAACGTTATTACAACAAAAAGGCAAAAGTCAAACTACTCAAAGTCGGGGACTAAGTACTCAGAGCTAAAACACAAGCAAGCAAAGACCCAAATGAAGGCAAACTGGGAACAAATTGGGATGACCCATACAAAATTACGGCAACCACAAACAAAGGGTCATTCCAACTAGAAACAATGGAAGGAAAACTACAACTAAAAAACTGGAATAACACCCACCTCAAGTACTTCAACTATTAAGAAAAAACGTCCTCAAAGTTGTACTCTTTTTTCCCTCACTTGAGTTTTATCCCAATATGGTTTTCTCAATAAGGTTTTTAATAAGATGACGATGGAGACACTTCAAGTTGAAGTGAGAATGGATAGAGGCACATGACGGCTAAGTTCATTGCTCAACCTCTCGATATACTTCTATAGGTCGACCAATGAAGGGACAAGATAGACTGGGACTGGAATGCCAACCCAAAAAATATGTAAATTTCTACAAGTGCATGAACAAAGCACAAATGCATGAAGTTTGCCCATATTTTTGCCAAACGCACAGCCAAAGCAACGTTGCCTCAACACCTATCCGGCCCCCGGCCATAACTAAATATAGGTTACAATCGACCTCGTTTGAATTAATACTTATTCGGCCCTCGACCATAACTTAACATGGGTTACACTCGACCTTGCTCGAATTAACACCTATTCCGCCCTCGGCCATAACTTAACACGAGTTACACTCGACCTTGTTTGAATTAACACCTATTCGGCCCTCGGCCGTAACTTAATACGGGTTATATCCGACCTCATTCGAGTTAACACCTATCCGGCCCTCGACCATAACTTAATACAGGTTACGTTCGACCTAATTCGAATTAACACCTATTCGGCCCTCGGCCATAACTTAATACGGGTTAATTTGACCTCGTTCAAATTAAAACCTATTCGTCCCTCGGCCATAACTTAATACGGGTTACATTCGACCTTGTCTGAATTAACACATATTCGACCCTCGTCCATAATTTAATATGTTTACATTCGACCTAGTTCGAATTAACACCTATTCAGCCCCCAACCATAACTAAATACAGGTTACATTTGAGCTCATTCGAATTGACACCTAGTCGTCCCTAGGCCATAACTAAATATATGTTTCTTTTGACCTCGTTCTAATTAACACCTATTCGGCCCTCGGCCATGATCAAACCTAAGTTTTGATTCAACTTTGTTCAACCTACTTGAAATAAGTTTTTTTTGGCTAAGGCGACCAATCAACAAAAAAAGAGGCATACAAACTCAAATAGAAGGAAAAGAATTAGGTAGGAGCAATAGAAATGCATTTCATACATAGAATATTTTTTTACAAAGGCTAGAAAAGACGCCCACAAAAAATATATACACAAGCATAAAAATCAAAAAGAAGGAAAAACAACTAATCTCCGCCACCACCATCACCATCAGGATACACATCCTCATACCATGGGTCCTGTTCAATCCGATCCATGCCCACATCCTCTTCGTCATCACCAGCGTCCGATGTAGAAAGATCATAGCCACAAGCAACCCGAGCTGTATGTGCCTTAACACGATCATCCTCAAAGTCGGCCTCTGAAACTATCCCCGCCCCCATCAAATGTCTAAATATATCCAGTTGGACCAAGGTATGGATCCACTTCTCATACATATCCCAAAAAAATCGGGCAAAGCAGAAGTGCGAGAAGAAGATGGCTGAGCCAATAACTGTGCCTTTTCGACCTCGAGAGCAGTAACTCGGTTATTAAGGCCTGAAGCCTCTCTCTCCAACTCCCATATCCACTCATCGATCCGCTCCTCTCTAATCCTGGCCGTCTCCAGAGCACTCCCCTGCTAAGAATAAAGAACGCGGATTACGACCTCCAAAGCCTCTTCCTGAAAGCCCCAACCGAGCCAATCATGCCTTGTCTAAGTACGCTGCCTTCTCGGTGACCTCGCCACTAAGAGAGTCCCCATTGATAAGACACTCTTTGAGCTTCGCCCGCAACAAGACCACTTGGGCATGAAGATCGGCACATTGGGCCTCGACCCCCTTTCTTACCTCGAGCCCTTCTTCTTTATCCCTCAACGCCCCCTCGAGGATGCTGCATTTTCTGATGACTCTCACCAACTCGTCATCTTTCTCTTTCATCTTGTCTCGGAGAGCCTAGAAGTTGCCATTCTTACCAAACAGCCTGCAGATCTCGGGGTACTTATTGCGGTACTTACGATATTTTTGCTCCATCTTTTGGAAAATGGCCTTGTGCCTTCTCGGCGGGCACTCTTGATTTCCAAAGTCACTGTCTAAAAAAATAAAAACCAAAGGCAAAGAGCAAGTACGAATGAAGTACAAAGAACGAAATTTGAATGGAAGGTCGAAAGGTTTACCCTAAGGGGGAGGCCGGCTATACTCCTTGATAGGGTAGCATCTCTAGTTCCTCGAGAGTTATACCCTCCACGTCGGATCAAAGGGGACCTAAGGAAGGGACCATATTCTCCATGTTCACCAGTAAGTCTCGATCCATGGGGATCGCAATGGTCCGCGTGGACCCTTTCAACCTCAATTCAACTCGGGTAAACCCCTCGCTCATCATCCGCACCTAGTCGGTGTCAAGATCGGAGCCCGTTTCATAGATTTCCTCGGTAACACCCTTATCTCTCCTATAGGCAAATGAAGAAGCAACATCATCTGGCCGTGAGGACGACGACTTATCTCATCGCACAACACCCGGAACTTCTACAGATAGCCCCTAGTTCCAGCCTCGACATCGTGAAGGGGTATGCCTTCTACGACCTCCGTTGATTGCGGGACATCAAACAACAAATAAGTGTCATCTTCAAGCACAACGGTCGCTGGCTCACGATTAGGCCTTACTGAATCAACATCTCGGACGGTCCCATCGCTAATGTCCACCGATCTCCTTTTGTGAGAAATCAAACCCTTCTCACTTGGCGATGAATCCTCTTCTTCATCTATTAAATGATGTAAGGAGGGATTTAGGAGTTCTGTTGCTGATGGAGTCGAGGATTGAGCTGACCTAGTCACAGCAGAAGGCGGAATGGACACAGACAACTGGGCAGGCCTGTCCGCAGTCACAACAAGAGCAGACTACGCAGAAGTAGTTTTCCTCTTACGAAATTTAAGAGGAGGAGTCCTCGATTTTCTCGAAGGTCCTCGAGCTGAAAAAGGAAGATTAAAAAATTCACTTCCTACACAATGCTATTACAAGCAAGCGACCACATAGTGAAAATAGTTTTTAAGTAAAAACAGACGAACTCACCGACCGCAAAAGACGCAGGCCCAAATTTCTTAGAAAGGTCGGCCACTCGTGAATCCCCACCTGTGAGGCAGAACCTAGCCAATCTATTCATGAATGTCCTCGACAAAAGGAGGGGGCTCAGTCTCGGCTGTACGAAGAAGGAATAAAATTACAAAACATGGCAAAAACTGGCAAAACAAATGCTTGATAAAAAAGAAGAAGAGAAAAACAAAGAGATACTTACGGGCATAATTTCAAGCTTCAGGGAACCCGCTCGCATTGGCCACCACATCCTCGGTTTTGACAAAGAAGTAGTTGAGCCAAAACTGATGATTTGCCTTATCATCCATCTTCACCACTAAACACTTGCTTCCTCGGTGGCGAAGGCGCAACATCGTCCCCCTATGGAAACTAGGGCGAAGAGATGCATCAAATGATGAAGTGAAACCCTGATCCCGGCTAATTCTGCATATTTATTAAGCATGTGGATAAGCTTGTAAATGTATGGAGAAAGTTGGGCCGGGCAAACACCGTAATAGCTGTTACACCCCATGTTTTCGTATATGAAAGTACGTCGTAAGTCAATTTATGTAAGCTCACAAATGAGATAATCTTTGAAAGCGCATAAAGTAATTTAATCATGTAGGTTACAAATATTTAAGATCATTGATAACAAGTTCCAAGATGGTTGAAAGGCTTAAAAGCTAAATAAATTGAAGAAAATAAATTTCGTCGAATGCCGACAAGTTGGTTATGTTGTAACATGTACTTTTTGGGGTGATATTAGGGCGGTTAACATGATAACTATTGATACCAAATTTTTTCTCATATATTTTTAACATATATATACTTTCAAAATAGCACATATGCAGTTATAAGCATGCATAAGCATTTTTATAATTTTTCTACAATTTTAAAAGCTCTGAATCAATTTATTTCTTCTCTTTTTATTTATATAAGTATCCAATAATTGTCCTTCAAATTACTTTTGTGATAATTTATCCATTTAAATTTATTATTCATGCCAACATAGTGTTTAAATATTTTTAGTGCATTTTTTATAGTTACATTTATATTTTTAGGCTAAATTGCATATCTTTGCAATAATAACCCATACTAATGTATAATTACATTATTTATGCATAAAATGGTCTTCCATATTTTTAAAATATTAAACAACTATTTTAGTGCATTTTTTATATTTACATTTATATTTTTAGGCTAAATTGCATATCTTTGCAATAACAGCCCATACTAATGTATAATTACATTATTTATGCATAAAATGGTCTTCCATATTTTTAGAAAGTTAAAAAACTATTTTAGATCATTTTTAGTACACGATTTTTTTTTTTTTGGAACTCATTTATTATTTTTATAAATTATGTAGTTATTAAAAGTGACTATTTAAAATCTGGCCCTATTTTTTATTTCAATTTTAGTCCTATTTCAACCAAATACCAGCCCAATTTCAATTTATATTTACCCAACCCAAACCCTAATACCCGATCCGACCCCAAAACCCTTTCAATCTCGATCGTTGATCATAGAGATCAACGGCCACAAACATCCCCTTCCTTTTTTAGTCCCAAACGACCCCCCAAACCCTTCCATTTCTCACCATCCGCCACCTTGAAATCCTTCTCCTCTCTCAAGTTCTCTCCAACCTAACCCTAATCAGACCTCACCATCACTCATCTATGGCTATCTATGGTGGTTTCTCACCACCCCCCAGGCCTGTAGTAGCCTCTCTCACGTTGGTATTACCATCTCCAGGGTCCTCAAGGACCGAGATTAGTTGGCTTGCATATATGGCCCCTTTCTCACCTGTTTAAGGCTGTCCCAGTGTGATTCCGAGTAAGATCGTCCTACATCGACTATGATCTATGGGTTTCTAAGCATGTTTCTTCACCTCCGTGTTGTTCTCCTCGAAACCCTAATTTTTTTCTTCTAAACCTCTTAGATAAGTACAGATCTAAGATGATTTGGACTTATTTCATATGAGTTTTACGACAACCTTGTGATTATTTACAAGAACCGTATGATTTTCGAGTGATTTTTCATCTTTCTCTAAACTAGGGTTTCCTGAAATTTCTTTTTCCAAAATATTTGGTAATTTATGAGTGTTTGATCTTCTGCTTCTTATATGTTTTGACTGATTTCATAATTTTGCTACAACCTTAACTTGTTTATACTAAAAAAACCCCTAATTTTTGACAATCTTTGTTTGATTTCTGAGTATTGGTGTACTGCCTTTGTTCTTGCCTTGGTTCTTGTGATTTTTCTTTAACCATTTAAATGTCTCGTGATTTTCTTATCCTAATATGCCTCTACTAAGTTCTTGGTTCAAATTTTCTACTGTTCCTCTATGTATATGTTCATTCTGACTATTATTTCTTGCTTTATTTAAGTTGTTTGTGATACTTGCTAACTCTTTACGTGATTTTCTCTTTGATTGAACCCTTCATATTATGAAGTCCTTATTTCCTGGTTTGATTTGAAAACTTTTCCTTAACAAAACTTTTGATTCTTACCTCTCTACTCGGTTTAATTGAACTGCTTACCGTAATTAATTTTCCCTTGCCTTATTTGTTATTTTGTTGATTCTTACTGATTGTTTCCTTAATTGAGACCCATGTGCATTCTCCCCTAATTACCTACTCTGTACTCGATTTCCTTCCTTAAGTATTTGTCCTGCTTTTACCATTGATTCTCCCTTGATTAAAGGGAAGACTTACTGATTTTACATGTCATTGATTCTGTAAATTTCCCTAATTGCTACTTAATTGATTCTTTACCTTATTTTGTTTAACTCTTGATTACTATATAAACTCCCTCATATTCTCACTTCAGACATGAACACTAGTTCACAAAAGCACACTTACACTCTAAAGCTCTCTTTTCTTCTTTGCTACTTGTGATATTCACTGGTCTAGCCGGTTAAAAGCCAAGGCTAGATATTGGAACTGTGTCTGCTTTATATTCTGCACTCTTTTCTTCAACTGGTATGTCTTTAGTTAAATTTTGAAACTCAAACCCTATGTGTTTCATTCCTGCACTAGTTCATTAGCTATGAATTCAACCTGTCTTCCTACTTACTTCTTTGCCTAGCATGTCTAAACTCTTTCATGTTCAATGTGTGATTAGCATGTCTGCACTTGACCTAGTTATCTGATACTTAACCAGCCTGTTCGTGAATATCTGTTCAATCCCCTCATTATGTGATCATGTTGGGCTTTCTGTAATACATCTATGATTTATGTCTTAACTATTTACTGTCCACGACTAGCCTGTTAAGTCTCTAAGACCCTAAGTGTTTTATGCAGTTGTTGACTATATGTTTCCTCTATACCCTATCCATATACCCCGAATATGACTCTTACGTGCCCCAATCCTATCCCCATGTGAGATCTATTTGTTGATTGTTTCTGAATCTGGATGTTTTATAACCAATTGATTGACTGCTGTTTTCAAAAGAGTTTTTGTACTCTTCTCAAACTATCTTTTACCACCAAACTATTTCCTATTTCAGAAAACCTTTTCACTCATAAAGTCATCTCTGTACTATTTTCAAAACCTTTTCAAAACTATGTCAAACACTCTCACTTTACTCTTCGATTACTAGGTTTTTCCCCTCTAATATGTTTACTGCCTTGAGACCTTGGAGATCTCTATGAACTCTGGCATATCAGGGCTGGCACTTCCACACTGCACAATCATCAGTTACTATTTGAGAAAAGTCTAGGTGTGAGCACTGCCCGAGATCCTTGAGGTCCTTAGGGAACTCTGACACACCTAGACATGAAAGTGGCTATGGAACTTTGGCATTTGAGACTACTGGAGGCTTTGGAAATCATTTGGGCCTACTGCAGGCTCCCTATAGCTTAGCTTCTATTTTATTGTGGGTAAAATCGGGTAGTTGCATATTGTGGATATTTTATTGTGGGTAGTTGCATATTGTGGGTAAAATCGGGTAGACAACCAATCTATAGGGTCTATTTCAATTCGAAAAATGTGTTTGTTAGATAATATTCCTATAGGACATGCTTTGGTGAATTGTGCATATTTTACTTTCATACAATTAGAAGCCATGCCTATATGATCTAAATCAGCTCTATAATTAGATATCATGTCTATAGGGTGTAAAGTAATTGAAGTTCAGTTTCCCTTACAACATGTATTCAAATTCATCTCCTTAGAAATCATGTCTATAGGATTAAAAATGGTTTTAATAGAAATCATGCCTATAGGATCTAAAATCAGCTTAACTTTAACTCATGCCTGCAAGTTCTGAATCAAATTAACTAACCTACTCGTTTCTCAATCAATGTCAGTAGAAAGCATGCCTATAGGATTCAAATCGCCCATTTGAAACTATTTACTATTTTATTGCATTCCGGATCAATAATAGATACCATGCTCATAGGACACCACTACGCCTAGGCAAGCCTATAGGGCGATTAAAGTCCTACAACTATAAAATTGTGCCTTGTTATTATTGCTCACACTCAGTAAGGTCTAAAAATCAGTATGTAAATGGATTCAATTCTTTCACACTTTGATCCTAATTCAATACTGTATACCCTCAACTCACCTAGACATCATGTTCTAAGGTTTTCTCTTAAATAGTTTTTTGAGACGTGCACTTATTTATTTCTGCTTGCTAAGGTAAAATGTGAGCCTTTAATTGTTCTCTCGTTGAAATGTAGTCCTACTTGTTTTGGTTGATGCTTAGACTTTTTTCCTTTAAACACCTTAGGATGGTCTAGTACTACCCAAATTAGAGGTCCTAAATACCTCCAGGGCTATAAAGAAGGGACGGTAGTGCATGCATAGGATATCTTTCAATGCTACTAGAATGCTTTAGGCTATGACCAAGGGGAGGGAATTGGGTAGTAAGGATATGATGACTACGCGCTAATGCCACATGTAACCCCTCGTTGAGGAGTGATTACCGGGCATTGTGTGGGTATGATCCTGTAGGCTAACCAACCTAAGATCCCTTTCCCAACTCTCGTTGTTTAAATGAATTTACTCTTCTTTATATACGTGCAACTTGTTCAAGCCTTTTCCTTTATTTCATTACTTGAATCACACATGTGCTTAGAATGTCGAAACATGCCCATACTTGCAAGTACGTGGTCAAACTGTTTACTTGTTCAAAATGACATTCATATAAGCTCGGTCGGGACCCACAGTTACAGACTGCGAAGGGTGCCTAACACCTTCCCCTCAAGGTTATTTTGAGCCCTTACCCTAAATCTCTGATAATGCAAAATAGTCCATGAGTTAATTGCTCAAGGTTCCCTAACGCACCATAATTCGTTAGGTGGCGACTCTTCAAATACCCAATTCGCAAAAGGAAAAGAGTTATTCCCCCATGAAATATCGAAACCCGGACATTCTCCGCGAGGAGGAAAAAATGGGGCGTGACAAGAACAAGGTTATGTTATGAGTTATTTTAGTATTATGATAGTTGTGTATTACATTTTGAATTCAAGTGAGTCGTGCAACAAAAGTTGGCAAAGGTCATCACAAGTTACATTCATAAATATGTTAAAAATTAGGTCAAATGTAGCTTAGTATTTCTCCCTATGAACATGGAATTACGAGATGATATACCTACTAAATTGAATATCTATGACTCTAGTTTCCAACGGAGTAAACCGTTCATTGATATGACATTGAAATAGAGAGATATTCACGTTTTCGCGAGACTACGCAGATAGCAGGTGACAAGTAGGTGCATCACCTACTTGCCAAAAGGAGAGGCCTCAATTAAAAGCTTTAAGGTCGGCCAAAGAGCCCTTTTAAGGGCTGATTTCCTTCAGTTATTACACTTATAATAGATCAAAAAAATCAGATGTATACCCCAGCAAAATCCTCCCAAAAAATCCAACACAAAACCCTAAATAATTTTCTCTTCTTTTCAAGTTCTAGTAGGAGAAAAACCTAAGGGTTGAAGAATCAAGTTAGGAGCTGAGATATTCACCACATATGGTAAGCATAATTCCCTTTTTCATCCATTTTTTCTGCTATTAAAGTAGAGAAATTCATTCAATAATTGTAAGTGTGAGCACGTGATTTTTACCCTAAGCAAATTATTCCAAAAATATCCAAATAAAATAATTTTACAATTTTAAGAA
>MDKF010605261.1:0-21216 GCA_026770625.1 Nicotiana glauca | reverse complement strand
ATTTTCGAAATTATATAAAGATAAAAATAAGGTACTATTTTTTGTATTTTTCAAGTTTATGAAAAATACATAAACCAAAATTTATATATCATTTTTTTGTAATTTTTCATTTTGTGATGAAAATAAAGTAAAATAGTCAAAATTAGCTAAAATAGCTATATTAGGCCTAAATTAACTATTTTCACTAAAAATGTGAAAATACTCGGGGAGGGTCAAAAATCACGCGTCTACACAGTAAAAGAGCATTAACAAGATGTGAAATGGATTCTACGGTATATTCGTAATACTGTAGATATTGGATTGATTTTTGAGCATGAAGATAGTCATTATCTGGTTGGATATTGTGACTCGAATTATGCGGGTGATCTGGACAAACGAAGATCAACTACTGGTTATGTGTTTACGTTTCCAAAGGCACCAGTTAGTTGGAAGTCTATTTTGCAGTCAACAGTTGCTTTGTCTACAACTGAGGCAGAGTACACGACTATTACGGAGGCTGTAAAAGAGGCAATTTAGCTTCAAGGGTTACTTAGAGAGCTTGGTATTGGTCAAGAAAACATCACACTATTTTGTGATAGTCAGAGTGCTATCCAGTTAGCAAAGAACCAAGTTTATCATACAAGGACAAAGTACATTAATGTTTGATATCACTTTGTATGAGATATTATAGAAGAAGGTGGAGTCATGGTGTGGAAAATTCGGTCTACAGACAACCATGCCGATATGCTAACAAAAGTAGTGACTGCAATCAAGTTTCAACATTGTTTGAACCTCATCAATATTGTTGAACTTTTATGATTGAAGTTGAAGACACAATCAAAATTTATCATTAAGAGAAAATTGAAATTGTGAAATCTTGCCAAGGTAGAGATTTGTTGAATTTGTCAAGATTGATATAAACAAGTGTGAACATTTGAAGCCTCTTTTTTGGAATGTGACGACCCGACCCGTCGTATCATGAGTTACCACTCCGTTTCCCTCATTTTATGCTTCTTCATGTTTTGTTATCGGTAGGTGGTGTGTTAGAGTTGATTTGAATTGGTTTTGATAAGAAATGAGACACTTAGTCTCTTTAAGGAAGGCTTAAGTTGAAGAAGTCAATCGGACATTTACTTATGAGTTATAGGGCTCGGATGTGATTTTCGGTGTTTCGATTAGCTTCGGGGGATGATTTGTAACTTAGGAGTGTGATCGGAATTGATTTTGGACGTCCGGTGTAGAATCAGGCTTGAATTGGCGAAGTTAGTATTTTGGCGAATTCCAATTGATAGGTGAGATTTTGATCCGAGGGTCGGAATGGAATTTCGAGAGTTGCTATAGCTTCCTTAGGTAATTTTGGATATGTGTGCAAAATTTCAGATCATTCGGAGCTGTCTTGGTCGGATTTTTGATCGAATGCGCATTTTGGAAGTTTTAAGAAAACTTAGGCTTGAATCCGGTGTAATTCGATGATTTCAGTGTTAGTTGAGGTGTTTTGATGATTGGAGCAAGTTTGAATAATGTTTTAGGATGTGTTGGTACCTTTGGTTGAGGTCTCGGGGGCCTCGGGGTGAGTTCGGGTAGTTAAACGGGGAGTTTTTGAAGTTTGTTGCAGGTTAATATTGCTGGTATTAGGGATTTTTGCTTCTGTGGAAATGGGCCGCAGAAGCGGTTCCGCAGAAGCAAGATATAGGTTGGAAAAGCGGTCTGAGGATGAGTTGGGATGTTCCGCAGAAGCGGAAATGGTTTTGCTTAAGCGAGTCCGCAGAAGCGGACGTAAGGTCGCAGAAGCGGTTGGCCTGGAGGTGAGGTTCCACAGAAGCGGGAATCTGAGTCGTAGAAGTGGCCTCTGTGGTTTAATGAAATTCCGCTTAAGCAGATAAAAACCGCAGAAGTGGTATGCAGAAGCGGCCGTGGGGATCGCAGAAGCGGAAACCCCTGAAGGCCAGTAGGGGTTTATATTCATTTTGTTCCGCGAGGGTTATGTATTTCCACCATTGTTGAGCGAGCTTGGGAGCTTTTGATGTGGATTTTAGAGAGTTTTGACTGCGAGTCAATTGGAGGTAAGTCCTATGGCCTAAAAACATCATTTTATTGAAGAATCAACCTATAATTCTTGGAAATTTGGGTAAAAATTGGAAGAACTGGGGCTTGATTTTTTAAATGAAAAATTTGGGATTTGAGGGGGCATTTGAACTCCGAGTTTGATAAACTTGATATGTATAGACTCGTGGTGAGACGAGGAATCCGGTAATGTAAGTTTTGTAATTTTTCGAGAAATGGGCCCGAGGTTCGGGTTTTGCTAGTTTCAAGATTTTTGCTATATTTCGATTGTTTTCGATTGGGTATTGTTACCTTGGCATATTGTGATGTATTCACTCTGATTTTTGTTAGATTCGATGCACGTGGAGGCCGATGTGAGGGGCAAGGCATCGCGAGCGAGGGATTTCACCGGTTCGAGGTAAGTAATGATTGTAAATGATATCCTGAGGGTTTGAAACCCCGGGTTTGCTCACCGTAGTGCTATATTGAGGTGACTTGCACGCCGGATAGCCAGTGTGGGGTAGAGCACCGTTGGGGATTATGACTTGGTCCATCCCGGTTGTTGATTTTTACCGCGTGTTTGACTATGACGTGTTGCTTTTCACTATGACTTGGGCTTATTGCCATATTTGGGTCTTATTTCTGACTGTTTGAACTCCTTATGAGATATCATCATCGTTTTCCTCACTATTTGAAATGTTATTTGAACTCAGTCCATTTGAATTATACTGTTTCATGAACTCAGCTATATTTTCATTCAACCTTGAGTTTTTAACTGATATTTAAACTATTGTTTGTGCTGAGCATTATTATTTTTACTGATACCCGAGGGGCTTATGATTATTCTTGGACCGATTGAAGCCGAGGGCCACATGTGAGGATATGTTGAGTGATGTGAGGAGGCTTTCAGGCCTCGAGTGTATTGTGAGGAGGCTTTCAAGCCTCGAGTGTATTGTGAGGAGGCTTTCAGGCCTCATGTTGATATGTACGGGCTTTTAGGCCTTATGATGATATAGCGCTTGGGCTGTAGGAGCCCTTCCGGAGTCTGCACACCCACAGTGAGTGCGGGTACCCAGATGTGAGTTGGGAGTGAGCCCGAGGGGCTGATGTTGTACTGATTGAGACTGAGCCTGAGGGGCTGATACTGTTCTGAGCGGTTGATATTGAGCCCGAGGGGCTGGTGCTATTTGAGCTGTGCCCTAGGGGCGAACTTTTATGCGCTTATCTTACATACTTATTTGCATTTTTAGTTGTTATACTGTGGTATTTGTACCCGAGGGGTGGATTTTCTCTGCTAATCAGCACTAACTATTTTTAAACAATTTTTGTAATTATTGAAAAGAATATTTTCAAAAGAGATTTGAACTGAGCCGAAACATTTCTAAAAAGTTCATTAATTTCACCGTTTTCTCGGAAATTGTACCCGGCTTCTGTATATCCTGTTGGTTGCTTTACGGGATTTCTTGCCGCTCAGTTATTATTTAATTTTATTACTCATTGAGTTGCAGTACTCACTTTACTCCCTGCACCTCGCGTGCAGTTGCAGGTATTGTTCACTCGGAAGCAGGTTAATAGCTGATTGAAGGTATTACTACTGTAGTGGGCAAGGTGACCGCCAGCGTTCGCGGCATCGGACTTCATCTTTTGATTCCAAATTTTATTCTGTATATTATTATTGGCCCAGTAGTTGTGTTCAGTCTTCTTTAGATGCTCGTGACTTGTGACACCCTGATCGGGTTGTGTTGGGTTGTAATTACCGGTTTTAATGCCCTTAAGTTGTATTTTTTATTCATTATGTTTAATGATTGTTAAAGAGACTATTTAGGTTTGTTGGCTGGCCTTGTCTTCACGAGAGGGGCCATCACGATCGAGTTTGGAAATTGGGTCATGACAAGTTGGTATCAGAGCCTAGGTTACTAGGTCTCACGAGTCATGAGCAGGTTTAGTAGAGTCTCACGGATCGGTACGGAGACGTCTGTATTTATCCTCGAGAGGTTGTAGAACCTTACGGAAAACTTCACTTTCTTGGAATTCTTATCGTGCGTACTTAATTCGGTTTGAAAAGAAACTCTTGAAATTCCTTCCACGCGTTTGTATGCGCACCTTAGCGCTCAGTATTACATGTGCCTTGATGGTTTGTGATTGCCCGATCGAGGGGCGAGATGTAATCTTCGCGAGTATGTTGGGCCAGTCTGGAGGACTTGAGGCCGGATCTTGCCTATAGATTGAGCATTGAGGTGCTGATCGTGTGAGCTAGTGTTTTGAACTTATATATTTGGTATTGTCGCTATTAGCCGGAATGGCGGTTTGGTATTCATGTGATGAGTATGTTGGTACTGCGAGATGTAATTATATGACTTTGTAGTGACGAAGAAGTCTGGTGGATAGTAGATGAACTGTTAAGTGTTCGATTCCTATTGTGATTCGATGTGTAGCCCGAATATGTGCGCGTGAAGAATATTTTCGTGTCTCCTAGTCGGGGAGGGTAGTGCATTACATGTGGCGGTATGAGTTCAGACTCAAGAAGACTAATGACTGTGTAACGTATATGATGGTGGGAGGTATGCCGAAGTACTAAATTGAGGCGAAGCATGTGGGTCATCTCCTGCGGAGTGTTCTTAAATGGTATGATCCTTATGTGTATGTTAGAAGATCTCATGTGTAATTGAAGGGTACGTGTTAAAATTCGACAATTCGGGTCACTTAAGAGAGTGGGATCAACTGGTGTAGAGATGGATGTGAGAAGTGTAGAGGATTACAATACTAGATGATCTGTGTTTTCACAAACTTGTAAATGATTTGAGTTTAATATCACTATGGTATTGTGGCATCATTAGAGTAGAAGCATTATAGGTTATTGAGTGTGTCCCGATATATGGCTTCGAGCCAAGTTGGGGAGGTTGCTGTTGATTAGCTGATCGCACGGTTATGTGCTATGTTGGTTCCGTTTCGAGGTATGCTGGCGGATCAGTCATGGTTGCAAAAATTGAGCCAAGGATGGTACGAGTGAAACAAAATTTTGACAAAGGTTATATGGTGCTTTGTAGATGTGAGAAAATAGTAGGATGCCTTGAGTTGTTGTTGATAAAGAATGCTCAGTGTATAAAGAAGGAAGATGTTTGTTTGTATTGGAATTAAATCATATCCTGCGGTGTCACAGTGCTAATAAGGCACGAGTGGTTCTGTTCGTTAAGTCAGGTAATTTGCAGTTTGAATAAGAGTGAATGACTCTCGAGAATGGTTTTAATGTGTTCAAGATTTTACATGAGATAATCAGGTGTCTTAAGGTTGTGTATGTGGTTAGAGATTGTGTTTTTATTGGGAAAGGTCAAGACTTATGGTATTTTATGTTGATTATGGGATCCTATGTATCGGTAGCTGGAAAGTCAAGGTAACGAATTCAAATTCGCAGGAAGTTCTTCAGAGTAAAGTATTCTGGAATATGGTATTTCTGGGCGCGGTTGTGAGAGTATTTAGTGGCCTATGGGTCTTAGACAGTGTGGTCTTATGTTCTAATCTCGTGTGGTAAGCCTAGATTAAGGCATTTTGATGCTACAGCGAGGGAGAGATATCAAGTTGATGATGAATCAGAAGGGAAATTAGATTAGATGGAATAGTTTGATAGTAGATCGAATAAGTATGGTAAGAATATGGGCGATTCTTCGTATGTGTTCTAGGTAATGAGCTTTCACAGGTATCGTGCAGCAAAGCTCCTGAGTTCCGACAGCTTGCTTAGCTTTGTTTGGATAGAAGAATTCTGTCCTGGCAGATTTGCTTGTGCGAATGGAATTGAGAGAGAGTTCTTGTTGGGTTTTACCGTGGTTTGGAGATGGATATATTTTCTATGGGTATGCGAAGCATGTAATTATAATGATTCTTCTTCTGGATGGGATTGACGGAAGGTCTTGGCTAGATAATTTACAGTTCAGTTCTGAAAAAAAGTTCATAAAATTCTGAGGCAACGGGTAGCCTCAGGTAATCAAGGAAATGGTATTGCTAATTGGAAGTGATTTGATGAGAGTATGTCTCGAAAGAAGGGTAATATGATTAGACTGATGATACATCAGTAGTATTGCGGCACTTTCTTGCTAGATCGACTGCTGATATCTAAGTTTGTTTGATGGCACCGGGGAATTTTAGAATATCTTTTGTGGAATGATTGGGTACTCAAGGTGTGATATGTGTCATACTGCAGAATTTGGGGATTTGGTACAATGATTCGTGTGCTATATGGAGTTGGAGATTGGGAGTCTCAGGTACAGACTATGTAGTGGTTGTGGATCGTGTGTATTGGTATCGGTAGCGGCTATTGGGATTTGGAGGCCGAGTGGATCTTTCTTTGCTTGGTATATTAGATTTTGGATATGATATTAGGGTGTAGACTGGTTGTCTCAGTGTTGGGTTATTCTAGACTATTGTGCTATGGGCTATGTTGGAAAATGCCACAGGTTGCGTGGCGAGGTGCATCAAATTATGTTCTAGCAGAGTGGTTTGTAGTCCAAAGACCAGCGGATGGCTGGGAAGGATTGCTCTCCTTAATTGGGCATTTATGGCGGATATCAGTGTAGAGGTTTCTATCATTAATTCAGTTCCATTATTGAGGGACTCATTTTCGGATGCGTTGCTTGCGGCCAAGTATGTCGCCGGGCGAGATGGTGGATTTCGGTATTTATTTGGTTCCGGGCACCGTATCGTACGTCTCCGGCAGGAGTTATGGTAGTGGAAGGAGCAGCTTCAGGCTTCTTGGTATTGAGTTCGTTGGCAGGCCGATGTGGCTACGTATTTGGCTTGAGTTAGCTTGGTTAGTTTCGAGTGGTATTGTTGAGGGATAGGTTGATTCGATCGTTATTGAACTTAATAGTGATTTTGGGAGATCTATGAGTTGCTTTCGATGCTGTGAGACATTAAGATTTGTTGGATATGGGCTCATGTGGCGTGGTTCTATTGAGGATTCATAGAGGAAGTCGAACGGGAAGAGTAATTGAGTGTTGCTTGGTAAATGGAGTATTGGTTATGACCTATCAGGTTGCGTGTCGTATGTTATTTGTGTCACTGTGGGTGTAATGAATCGCCTTGGTTTCAGACATCAAATTGTGCGTGGCTGTTGATTTTGAGCGTAGCGACTTGAGATGTGTTAGGTGCAACAGTGTTTGGGTAGGATCGCGCATTGTAGCGAGGCTACGTGAAGTTATGATCTTTCGAGGTAGATTCAGGTCTTCTATCTCTATGATGTGAGATGGGGTCTCAGCCTTGTGTTGTGATGATACTGATGGATTTGAGTTACAACCCTTTTGTTAGAGTCATTTGTCATGATTTGAGTATGTTCATACCGTTTCTTATTGGTGCGTGTATTATGCAAGTTGTGGCTTAGGCCTGTATTAAGGCATCGTATCACCAGAGTGGTGTGTTGGATTCGAGGTGATCGTTGGAGTCATTAATGAATACAAACAGATTTGATCTCAGCTATTTAGAAGGATAATATCGGGGTTCAGCCCGAAAATCTATTGTGGTATTAGTCAAAGAGAAGTGGCTTCATGAATGGTTGATCTGAGCAATGGTTGCGGTTTATCGCCTGTTTCATTTGTCGTTGGCAGTATATGAAAGTGTTGGAATGAGGCTTTAGCTAGTTAGAAGTTTTCTATCGGTATTTGGTTATGGTGGGCAACTGCTGTGAATAGAGGCTATTATTCCGAGTGTTTGAATTATGTGATATATCATATGACTTCACCTGAGGTTGCGGGTACGGGTTATTACAGCTGGTTCGGGTTTATTCCGAGTGTAGACGTGAGGTTCTGATCTTGTGTATGATTTCGAAAAGTGCAATGTGGTTCTACGGTTTGTGGCTTAGATGAATTGTGAGATTTCAGCTATGTTGCGCTATCGAACCTATATGGGATAGGGTGACGCAGGATCACCCCGGGTGTATGCTTGGTAAGGTTATTCAGCTAATGGTTGGCCTCTTGGACAACTCCGGGTATGCTCGAGGACGAGCGTTGGTTTAAGTTGGGGAGGATATGATGACCCGACCCGTCGTCTCATGAGTTACTGCTCTGTTTCCCCTATTTTATGCTTCTTCATGTTTTGTTATCGGTAGGTGGTCTGTTAGAGTTGATTTGGATTGGTTTTGATAAGAAATGAGACACTTAGTCTCTTTAAGGAAGGCTTAAGTTAGAAAAGTCAACCAAACATTGACTTATGAGTTATAGGGCTCGGATGTGATTTTCGGTGTTTCGATTAGCTTCAGGGATGATTTGTGACTTAGGAGCGTGATTGGGATTGATTTTGGAGGTCCGGTGTAGAATCAGGCTTGAATTGGCGAAGTTAGTATTTTGGTGAATTCCGGTTGATAGGTGAGATTTTGATCCGAGGGTCGGAATGGAATTCCGAGAGTTGCTGTAGCTTCGTTAGGTGAATTTGGATATGTGTGCAAAATTTCAGATCATTCGGAGGTCTCTTGGTTGGGTTTTTTATCGAATGCGCATTTTGGAAGTTTTAAGAAAACTTAGGCTTGAATTCGGTGTAATTCGATGATTTCGGTGTTAGTTGAGGTATTTTGATGATTGGATCAAGTTTGAATAATGTTTTAGGATGTGTTGGTACCTTTGGTTGAGGTCCCGGGGGCCTCGGGGTGAGTTTGGGTGGTTAAACGGGGAGTTTTTGAAGTTTGCTGCAGGTTTATATTGCTGGTATCATGTATTTTTGCTTCTGCGGAAATGGGCCACAGAAGCGGTTCCGCAGAAGCGAGTTATAGGTTGGAAAAGCAGTCTGGGGCTGAGTTGGGAAGTTTCGCAGAAGCGGAAATTGTTTCGCTTAATCGAGTCCGCAGAAGCGGACGTAAGGTCACAGAAGCGGTTGGCCTGGAGGTGAGGTTCCGCAGAAGTGGGAATCTGAGTCGTAGAAGCGGCCCCTGTGGTTTAATGAAATTTCTCTTAAGCGGATAAAAACCGCATAAGCGGTTACGCAGAAGTGGGCGTGGGGACCGCAGAAGCGGAAATCCCTGAAGGCCAGTAGGGGTTTATATTCATTTTGTTCCGCGAGGGTTATGTATTTCCACCATTGTTGAGCAAGCTTGGGAGCTTTTGACGGGGATTTTAGAGAGTTTTGACTGGGAATCGATTGGAGGTAAGTCCTATGGCTTAGAAACATCATTTTATTGAAGAATCAACCTTTAATTCTAGGAAATTTGGGTAAAAATTGGAAGAACTAGGGCTTGGTTTTTGAAATGAAAATTTGCGATTTGAGGGGGCATTTGAACTCCGATTTTGATAAACTTAATATGTATAGAATCGTGGCGAGACAAGGAATCCGGTAATGTAAGTTTTGTAATTTTTTGAGAAGTAGGCCCGGGGCTCGGGTTTTGCTAGTTTCGAGATTTTCTCTATATTTTGATTTTTTTTGATTGGGTATTGTTCCCTTGTCATATTGTGATGTATTCGCTTTGATTTTTGTTATATTTGACGTGCGTGGAGGCCGATGTGAGGGGCAAGGGGTCGCGAGCGAGGGATTTCATCGGTTGGAGTTGAGTAATTATTGTAAATAATATCCTGAGGGTTTGAAACCCCGGGTTTGCACACCGTAGTGCTATATTGAGGTGACTTGAACGCCGGATAGCTCGTGGGGTAGAGCACCGTTGGGGATTATGACTTGGTCCGTTACAGTTGTTTAATTTTACCGCATGATTGACTATGGTGTGTTGCTTTTCACTATGACTTGGGCTTATTGCCATATTTGGGGTTATTGCCGACTGTTTGAACTCCTTGTGAGCTATCATCATCGTTTTCCTCACTATTTGAAATATTATTTGAACTCAGTCCATTTGAATTATACTGTTTCATGAACTCAGCTATATTTTTACTCAACCTTGAGTTTTTAACTGATATTTAAACTATTGTTTGAGCTGAGCATTATTATTTTTACTGACGCCCGAGTGGCTTATGATTATTCTTGGACTGATTGAGGCCGAGGGCCACATGTGAGGATATGTTGAGTGATGTGAGGAGGCTTTCAGGCCTCGAGTGTATTGTGAGGAGGCTTTCAGGCCTCGAGTATATTGTGAGGAGGCTTTCAGGCCTCATGTTGATATGTACATGCTTTCAGGCCTTATGATGATATAGCCCTTGGGCTGTAGGAGCCCTCCATAGTTTGCACACCCACAATGAGCGTGGGTACCCTGATGTGAGTTGGGAGTGAGCGCAAGGGGCTGATGTGAGTTGTGAGTGAGCGCGAGGGGCTGATGTTGTACCATGTGATTGATACTGAGCCCGAGGGGCTAATACTGTTCTGAGCGGTTGATATTGAGCCCGAGGGGCCGGTGCTGTTTGAGCTGTGCCCGAGAGGCGAACTTTTATGTGCTTATCTTACATACTTATTTGCATTTTTACCTGTTATACTGTGGTATTCGTGCCCGAGGGCGGATTTTCTGTGCTAATCAGCACTAACTATTTTTAAACAATTTTTGTAATTATTGAAAAGACCATTTTCATAAGAGATTTTAACTGAGCCGAAACATTTCTAAAGAGTTCATTGATTTCACCGTTTTCTTGGAAATTGTATCCGGCTTCTGTATAGCCTGTTGGTTGCGTTACGAGATTTCTTGCTGCTCGGTTATTATTTACTTTTATTACTCATTGAGTTGGAGTACTCACTTTACTCCGCGCACCTCGCGTGCAGTTGCAGGTATTATTCACCCGGAAGCGGGTTAATAGCTGATTGAAGGTATTACTACTGTAGTGGGCAAGGTCGCGACACCGGACTTCATCTTTTGATTCCAGATTTTATTCTTTATATTATTATTGGCCCAATAGTTGTGTTCAGTCTTCTTTAGATGCTCGTGACTTGTGACACCCCGATCGGTTTGTGTTGGATTGTAATTAACGGTTTTAATGCCATTAAGTTGTATTTTCTATTCATTATGTTTAATGATTGTTAAAGAGACGATTTGGGTTAGTTGGCTGACCTTGTCTTCACGAGAGGCATCATCACGACCGGGTTTGGAAATTGGGTCATGACATGGAAGAAATTAGTAGATGCATTTTTCATGCATTTACATTGCATGTTCATACTTAATGTGATGTAATGGATGACACTATTAGGGCAATTTCCCTTCTATAAATAGCTAGGGTTTTGTTCATTTATAAACATCTCTCACTTGCCTTCTTATCCCTAAGGCATTTGAATCTTCTTTCTCTCTTGTAGTATTTCACTTGTATTTTTGGAGTGAAATAAAGTTTGACTTGATTGTATCCGAGGACTAGGCAAAAATCAAATTTTGCCGAACCTCGTTAATTTCCGGTATTCCTTTTATCATTATCTCATTTACTATTTATTAGCTACCATTCGATATAGTAGTTGTGATTTAATCACTCTATATATTCGACTTCCGCAACAGTTCACATATTATTTACACTTTAATAGTTTTAGTTATCTTCAACATTCAATTACTCAGTTAAGAGAATTCGATTTTCATTTTTGTGAAGGACAAAGTTACTGCTCGTGATTTTATTGTCAAATGGATGGCTACGGTAATATTAAATAATTAACATTTCCAATGGGAATTCACAAAATATGTTTAATATGTATGATGAAGTAGGTTCCTCGATTATAAATTGTTACAGATGATTAAATTATAAATGATCCACTATTGGAGGCAAATGAAACAAGATGGAGAGGTAAAGGAGTTCTCCCACAATTAGCTACGTGCCTCTTCAGAAATTTAGCTGAAATCTACTACAAATCATATCAAATTTATGTTTTCAACTCATTTTAATTTTCTAATCAATTGGAACAATACTTAATTCAAACAACTAACAAACTCAAAAAACTCCAATTTCTGAAATCGAAGCTTTGAACCATTTTCATTGGTGGACTTCTATTCTTCAAGTTTTTAATCAATTACAATAAATTAGCCAAATTAAAAATAACTAAATTCTCAAATATTGTGGTGGAGGAACAATACTCCATCTTATATTGAATAATAAACTACTGCCAAATACCGATAGTTACAGGAGGGACCGATAATATTCTCATTTACATATGGCATGTATGATTTGTATGAAGCACATAACTACAATCTCAGAACGAACTCTAGCAGGACAATTATATACGTAGCGAAGTAGAAAGAAAATGAGCACTGGGAAAGAAAAGAATAATAGAAGTAGGTCTTTAATGTTGGGATAAGGAATGAGAAAAAAATATATAAATACAAAGTGGGTCAAACTAGGTAAGAAAGTAAAATAAAGGCCAGTTTTGGTAGCATATTACTGCAACTGATAGCGAGAGAGTAATTCTTTCTTAACGTTATTGGATGATTGCATATCTGGAATTATAAATACAAGGATGGATTGTAATTGGATGATAACATTGGAGCATATTTGTGTGTTTTTTCATATTATTATGATTTGTGGCATTAGTAAATTATAAAACATACCCTCCATCAGTAGAAAAAGACTGTATTTTGCGGTGCGTTGACTATATAGTATTGGGAGAGAGCCAATATAATGTTCCTCTGGAGATTTTAAAGAGTCGATGTAGAGATGGAGCATGAAATTTCTTTGTTACGTGAAGATGTCGTGAGCATCATATTACGGTATGTGATGATCCCAAGAACTTAAATTTGTTAGATGTTTTTTTAAAAGGGTGTGAATGGAAATAAAAGAGGCACCTTTTGGGTGACACCTCTCTATCTCACCCTTTAATTCTTTATATATTTAAAAGCATGGCCTCATTTTTTACACATGAAAAATCTAAAATATTTTCTCATCCTTTCTACATTGTTGCATTATTGTTTAAATAAACATTGTACACGGTGAAATCGGAAGACCGATTTCCCATCAACAAAATGCTTCAAAGGGTCACCCCGGAGGCCCAAGACCTCGAGCCGGTCACTTCCCTCAAGATCTATCGACACCCAGCCGGGGACAACATCGAACGACGCCCGGATGAAAGCAAGAAGCTCCCGAAGAATGCATTCCGGGTGAATTAAGGTCCCTTTGAGCAGCTTGACATCGACCCATGCACACGTCATGAAGCTAGTTAGCTGTCCCAGTCCCATCTCCTTTATCACTTCACGTATCTTGTACTGATTTTGGGCTCTCCCTCCTCTTATAAAAAGGGAGTCATTACCGCTCTGAAGGGGTAATTCCAATTGTTCTCCATAAGATCAATAATATATCTCTCTCTCTTTTCTCTAACTTACTCGTTCAAAGCTACCCTTGGCATTTATTACTTTCTTACTTGTTCTTCATTTATTGCTTAATGTTGGCCATAAAGAGCTTTGCTTGATTATACTCTAACTGTCGTCCCATTCCGGACTACCCCCGATAGCTCGAGATCGAGCCCAGATATTGGCCTCGAGGTCACCCATCGACCAGTCCGAAGCCAGGACAGCAAGCCCCTCGGTTTGATTATTGCTCTATTTTAGGTCGCAATTTATCGTTAAACTTAATATTCTTAGCATCATTTGCTCTAACAACTAGCATAAAAATAGATCACATATTTTTAGGATCCTATTTACAAATTTAATTGTTGTTACTATTTTCATGGTAAACAAACATAAGTGTCAAGTCTGATTTGCTCTATTTGTATGACCCGATAGGTCGTTTTGAGTACTAGATCTTATTTCTGTATTTCGAGACCTCTATTAGCTTCATTTAATATTTCTCAATTTGCGTGCACAGTCTGTGCCTTTTTCCCGGAATGATTTTATGTGAAAATTTGAAGAAAACATGTTTTTTGGTTTTAAAACAACTTGAATTGACTGCAGTCAATATTTTGTGTAAATGATCGTGAATAGATATTTTGACGATTCCTGTGAGTCCGTACCGTGATTATGGACTAGGGCGTATGCCTAAAATTGAATTTGGAAATCCCTAACTTAATTTGACTCATTTTGCCCAAAAGCTAGTAATTTGAAGGTTTGAAATTTTCTATGTTTGATTGTAGGTTGGCTTCTTGGCTATCGAGTTCAGATTTTGATTATGGGACTTAGTATAGGTTTGTTCTGCTAGTTGAAACTTGTTCGCAAAATCTGGTATAATTCAGAGTTGATTTGATATGATTCAGACATTTAGTTATGATTCTATTTGTTCTTGAGTTCCCTTTGAAATTTCATTTGTTTTGAGGTTGATTTGTAATTTTAGACATTATTTTGATGGTTTGATCGTGCGATCAAGTTCGTATGATGTTATTACACTTGTGTGCATGTGTTGGTTTGGAGACTGAGGGGCTCGTGTGAGTTTCGGACGCGTTTCGGATGAGTTTGCATGGTTTGATGTCTGCTGGTTTCTGGTATTTAGTCGCAGATTTCGCATTTGTGAGGCCTCGCTCATAATTCTGAGCCTTACTTTTGCGGACCAAAGTTCGAATTTGCGAGTAGGGCCTGGGATTGGGTAACCTCGCATTTGCAAGGAAATAGTTCGCATTTGTGATCTATCCAGGATCGCTTTTGTGAGCATAACAGTACAAGTCTAAATCTTGCCAGTAAAGTCGATTAAGCATGATTTTAACAAGAAAAATGTGTTTTCCAATTTACAACCTCAAATAAGACTTTTCGTGTATTAATTAGCATGAGGACAGTACATCTCTATTCCCATATGTTAATATACAAGTCAAGTCATCAATTATTGTACCTCCTGGCGTGAGGAATATACATCTTCATACTTACATGTCAAATTATAAATGTCACATCACCGTCTAACATGAGAAAAATATATCTATGTCATATGCCAAGTATGCATGTCATATGAATGATTTCACAGTGATATCCTCAGGTACTATCACTCTCAACATACTCAAGTTGTCTATTTTCAATTGCCCACTTCGTCACAAACACACAATCACTCAGCTTTGTGATAATTGGGGATTTTAATGCATTTTATACCCCTTTGTGCTTATGCTTTAATTATAAATTCATACAAAATAGTCCCAAAAGGCTCATAAGTTGTGCTTGATTGCAGTGCTGCCGCACTACACTTTGTGCGGTCCGCACTAGGGAGATTCAGAGAGTTAGATTTTCAGGCACCAAGGCAGAGCGGCCGCAGAGGGTTTTGTGCGGTCCGCACTGAAGCTACCACGACCACAGTTCATTCTCTATGGTCCGCGATGTGAAGATTCAGAGAGATGCTAAACTCAAGAGAAGAAGCCTGTGCGGTCCGCAGTCCATTCTGCATGGACCGCATTAGAAGCCTCCACGACGCAGTCCATTCTGTGAGGTTCACGGAGCCTAGATTCAGAGAGTCAAAATTTCAAGGTCAAGAGCCTAGTGCTGCCGCACACCATTTTGTGCGGTCCGCACTAACCCAGCAGGGGCAATATTGTCTAGTTTTTCCAACTTAGTATAAATAGAATATTTTTTCATTTTTAGGGTATCATATATTAGAATACTGTAGCTGCACTCGTGAGAAGACATTTCTTAGCCATTTTTGGCACCTTTACGTAGTTTTAACCATTGAAACTTTATATTAACGTTAGTAATTATTAATATGTCTTTCTCTTCATCTATTTCTCTTATTTTATCTTCAAGCATGAGTAGCTAGACCCATTAGCTAGGGTTGTGGCTCAACCCTAGTGTGGGTAATTGATAGCTGTTGTGATTTAAGGTTAGATTGATTATAGGTATTTGTTGTTTGGGTAAATTTTATTGTTTAATTTATGAATTGGTGGTTACAAATACTAGTTTGTGCTAAGTTGACTTTGGTTCTCTTCTTGAGAAAGAGAGCCTAAGTCTCCAAAATTGACTCAAGTGGACTCGAGAGATTTGATAGTCCCAATTAAAGGGTTAAACCTCGAGAGAGTAATTACCGGACTTGAATCCTAGTTGCTTGGGCAAATATGCATACCAAATTGGTCTCGGGAGAGTCAATTCGGCAAAACCACTCTTTCTATCGAGAGGTGTAGAGTGGGTAGTATTGAGCAACGGTTATAACATATTTTCCCAATCATATCAATCGTGCCTTAGATGTAATTACCCGTCAATTAGTCACCCAGGTAAAGGTCACTACCCGTGTGCCCTTTTAAATCATTAGATACAACTTGTAGCAATTTACTCTTAGTATAATTAGTTGCAATTATAATTTGTAGTTTGATCATAGTAGAATATAAATAAAATCCAAAAATGAATAGAAGACCAATTAAGCACACATGCAATCCTAAGCTAAATAGATACCCGATTCCAATTCGAGCTCTCTGTGAATTCGATCTCGACCCACAAATCGGGTAAAAGCTATTACAACCCTCTCTTGCTACTTTTTGGTAGTGCAGAGTTGGCAGCAATCACACTGTATGGGTGCTTGGCTCATAAGCCCCTCACCAAAGCATGTGTATATATATCACTATGCCTGCACTCACCACTGGTATGTCAGACTCCAGAGGGACGGATCTTGCCCAAGCGCTAATCAAAAGCCTATAAGGCCTACTGCAGCGTGCAACCCGATCCATAATAATAAATAAGTCATTAAGGCATGCTGCAACGTGCAACCCGTTCAACAGTAACCATAATAGTAATAAAGCCAATATGACTTGCTGCGACATGTAGCACGATCCATAATAACACTCACTACATGGCTCTCAGGCCCACATAGTCATAAATCTCTCAAGTCTTAAGGGCTCACAATCTCGTACCACTTATCCCAAACAATGATAACATGTGATGTAACAGTGAATGATGAACAGACAGTGAGATGTAATATGCGAATGAAGAATCATGACTGAATATATAATTACAGTTAGATCAGATAACTCAAAACAATACAAATAGCCTCTTTAGGTCTCAATCGATTAAGCAAATAGCCTAAACATGATTTTTAACAAGAATCACAACTCAAATATTCCAACAAGAAGAATTACACGGATAAAACAAGTTATAATAACAAAACAAGCTCGGTCATATTCTAATAGTTAACTTGAATCATGATTAACCCGGTGCACTCCCATACACTCGTTACCTAGCATATGCGTCACCCAATACAACTCTTGTAACATAGTTCTCAGGTTTAAATACCCTCAAATCCAAGTTTAGATATGTTACTTACCTCGAACAAGCCAAATCCAATACCGAGCAAGCCAAACAATACTCTAGAAATCCCATCCCGCGTAGATTAACCTCAAAACGGCTCGAAACTAGCGAAAATCAACTCAAAATTATCAAATAATACCAAATGCGACAATGCAAACAATAAAGGTTGAATCTTTAATTAAAAGACCAAAGTCAACCAAAATGTCAAACCCGAGTTGTCATTTCTAACAAGAATCAAAACTCAAATATTCTAACAAGTAGAATTACACAGATAAAACAAGATATAATAACAAAATAAGTCCGATCATAGTCTAATAGTCAACTTGAATCATGATTAACCCGGTGCCCGCCCATACGCTCATTACCTAGCATATGCGTCACCCCTATTTATCTCTTGTTCCATAGTTCCCAAGTTTAAATACCCTAAAATCCAATTTTAGATATGTTACTTACCTCGAACAAGTCAAATCCAATACCGACCAAGCCAAATAATACTCTAGAAATGCCATCCCATACAGATTAACCTCCGAACGGCTCGAAACAATCCAAAAGCAACTCAAAATTATCAAATAATACCAAATGAAACAAACCTAAACGATAAAGGTTGAATCTTTAATTAAAAGCCCAACGTCAACCAAAAAGTCAAACCCGAGCCCGCACTTCGGAACCTAGCAAAACTCAATAAGTCTGACGACCCATTAAATTACGAGTCGAACCATACTAATTTCACTCAAATTCGAATCTGAATCGATGTCCAAACTTAAAATTCATTTCAGGAAAGTTTAGACAAAAACACCCCAATTTCTCTTTAATATTCATAATCTAAGTGCAAAAATTGAAGATAGATTCATGAAATATAATCAAAATCGAGTATAAAATACTTAATCTAATCTATATGGTGAAAATCACCTCCAAACTCGCCCAAACCGAGCTCCCCAATTCAAAATATGATAAAATGAGAAAAACCTCGATTTACAACTTCTGCCCAACACTTTTTGCATTTGAAAAATAATAGGCCGCTTCTGCTGCATTACTTCTGCGGAAACCATTGAAAGTCCGACCTTCTGCACCTGTGTAATAATTCCTGCTTCTACGCAAGCACATGTGGAACATCACACTACACTTTTGCGCACTTTCTCACTTCAACAATCACAACTTCCGCTTTTATGCTACCGCAGATGTGGTCCACTCCCTGCTTCTGCGGAAATCCTTCCCCCAAACTTTCTTCGCTTCTGTACCCACATGACGGCATTTACGGCTCCCCACCTGCTTCCAATATTCCGCATGTGCATTCACACCAGGTAGCCAAAAATCTCACACATGCCAATTTAATCCGAAATTATTCGAATTAATCTGAAACACAACAGGGCTCCTTAGAACCACGTTCGAGCATACAAACAAGTCCCAAAATATAATTCGGACCTATTTGAGACCTCAAATCATACATAACAACATCAAAACCATGAATCACACCTCAAATCAAACTTTATGAACTTTTAAACTTTCAACTTTAACTCGTGCCGGACCGTATCAACTCAACTTGGAATGACTTCAAATTTTGCATAAAAGTCTCAAATTACATGATGAAGCTATTAAAATTTTTGGAACCATTATCCGTTTTTGATATCATCAAAGTCAACTCCCGGTCAAACCTATGAACTTTCCAAACCTTCAAATTGCCAATTTTCGCCAATTAACACCAAAACCTTTATGAAACATCCAATTGCAAATTCGGGCTTACACCCAAGTCCAAAATTGTCGTCCCGATCAAACAGACCATAAATACTCCAATTCGGAATCAATTACACAAAAGCCAAATTTAGTCAACTCTTCCAACTTAAAGCTTCCTAGTTGAGAATCATTCTTCAAATCCATCCTGAATCACCTGAAAACTAAAGCTGATGATTCACATTAATTAATCCTTCTACCATATTAGTTAATCATGCCTTCTATTTTAGCTCATAAAGATCATGCTTTCCTTCATGTCTGTTATATCTACATCTAATCCTTCTATCATGTTAGCTAGTAAAATTTATGTTCCTCTGTCTTGAGTGCTATCAATACTTATATTCTTTCTATCTAGTATGTTATTGTTGCCCATATACTCCGCATTGCTCGTTATTGATTCCTGTGTATCTCCCACTTTATGTTTATTGTTGTTGGCATTTTATTTACCTGGTTGGTACTGTTATATTGATGCTCGGTGAGGAAGAAATAAATGTACGAAGGGTATTGCCGTGCTAATTGATTTGACCTGCATTCATATATTTGGCGAGGATGAGATAAAAGCATGAAAGGTGTTGCCCTGCCATTTGATTTGATACCTTGAGTACATTTCTCACATCGTGAAAGTTCTGAATACCATGATTTCTTGTAGTAAGCATTTACTGCCTTGCGTAGTTGTTTTCTTGTGCTATTATCTGTTATGTTATAGAAATGTTTCTATTGCTAGTCCACTTTACAGGTTATAACAGTGCGTATATGTTAACTAAAAAGTTTCGTCACTAATTCAACGAGGTTAGACAATATACTACTAGGTACATGAGGTCGGTTGTATTCATATTATACTTTTGCACCTTACGTATAAATTTTGGAGTTGGAATCACTGTGTATAGCGAGAGCTGACATTGGAGATGTACCTGCGTTCCAGTTGTAACTGCCACTTGTCCTTGGTAGATTTAGATTTTTCGAATATGTATGTAAACTTCAATAAATAATGTATTTAATTGTACCAGCTTCTATAGATTCTAAGTGTTAGAAGCTCATAATTTGTTCTACAAATTCACATTTGTATAGAAAGTTCAATTATTTTATTCATTGTCTCTTATTACTTGATTGATTGTTTTGATTGTATTTGTATTACCTAGCAGGTCGGATTAGGTTTCATCATGACTAGGAAGATTGCGAGGTCGTGACATGTACTCATGCTATGCTTCTGCATATTTTTGTGCAAATTCAGGCATTCTGATCGTGTTGTTGAGAGTTGTGTCTGCGCGGCAACAAACTTCAAGGTATATCTGCTTGATGTTTGCTGGACTCGGAGTCACCATCTTACTTCAGTAAGCTATTGTTAAAATGTAATTCAAAATAGTATTGTATTTAGAAATTCTAGTGCATTTCAGTAGAGCTTATGACTCTGTACTGCCGGTTTTGTGAAATGTATAACTATTGGCTGTTTGCAGCTATTTATGTCATTTACTGGTTTATGAGTAATGATTAAATAGTTCAATTCTGTTGTTAACTCAACATGTGTTAGGCTTACCTAGTCTTATAGGCTAGGTGCCATTATGACATCCTAAGGTGAGAAATTGGGATCGTGATGCCAGCACTAGGATTTTAGGAGGACTAGCTAAGGGATTAACGAGCTAATTAACATCCCTTACGGATGGACTCAACTTAATAACAACTTTCCAACAATACTTGTATTAATATATATAGCTTTTCTAGTTGGTTTGCCACGCAGTTTCAAGAATATGACCCTATTTGGGGTGACGTGGACTGAGTCACTAAGTGAAACACACTTATACGTAGTGGCTCAAAGCATATCCGTATTTGAAATTGATTGTCAAACTGCACAAAGTACCATTTTCCACAAGTTTTTTACTGAATTCATAATTTTCATGCACCTTGGAGGGCATTCTAGAAGGCACTTGCATCTGAGTTGATTGGAGCATGATGTTTCACCCTCAACCAGCTGACCAGTCTGAAAAGAATTTTCTTGATCTTGACAGCATGATTAGAAGATGAGCTATTAATTTAGGAGGTAGTTTGAATTAGCACTTTCTTGTAATGGAATTTGCTTACATAACAATTTCAGGTGAGCATATAGATGACATCATTAACAAGGAATCAATTACCCCGTGAAAATCAACAAATATTCAACCAAAGAACTAAGGAGAAAGTTATTCCTCTCTCAGATGTCATTCCAATTTTATACAAATTGACTAAAAATGATTCTATGTCATATTTACATAGGGCCAAAATCTAGCAAATTACTAGAATGTCTAATATCCATTTAGCAAAAGTTACCCGCGCTTGCCGTGGCCAGTTCCAGCGCGTCGCATTGATTGCAAGTAAGGCTGTACATTTTGGCGGTCCCGGGCCTAAACGGGCCAAACGGGCCGGGCCTGGCGGTCCCGGGCTCGGGCGGTCCCGGGCTTCGTGGGCCTGCTGGGTGGAACCAG
>MU734215.1:0-10329 GCA_026770625.1 Nicotiana glauca | reverse complement strand
CTATAATTCCTAATAATTGGAACTGAAAATGATAAACTTGACTGTGCCTGTGTGGCTTACATGCATATATCTGGAATGAGTGTGGATCAGGTTGCACGCCGCAGCAAATGCTACGATGATATTGCGCTTGGGCTGTAGGAGCCCCTCCGGAGTCTGAACCCCCACAGTGAGCGCGGGTACCCAAATGGATCGGGCTACGCGCCGTAGCGGTTATGAGCAATGCATTGCATTCATGCATTGACATCTATCTGTTTTACCTATCATTGCTTGTTGTTGTTCCACCGTTAAATGTGCTGAATTATTGTTTATAGCTTTGCATTGTAATATCTTGGGTTTTCTCACTTTCAGCCATTATATATGTCTATTACCACTGAGTTGAAAGTACTCACTTTACTCCCTGTACCATGTATGCAGATTCAGGTGTTCCGGGAGCTTTGTTGAGCTGTTTGCTGCTTCCCAGAGTGTTAAGGAGTTGTCGAGGTAGCTGCCTGACGTTCGCAGGACCCGACTCCTCCCCTTATTCCTTTTATCTTTCCGCATTTTAGAACTCTGTATTACAGGAGAATTTGTTACTTTGTTATCTTAGAGGCTCTAGACTCATGACCCCAGGTCTTTGAGAGATGTTGGCTATGTCAGTGATTCATACTGTCTCTATCTAAATTATTGGTTAATAGACTTGTTAAACTGTTAATTTAATGCTATAAATTGGTAATGGGATGTGTGATTGGGTTGTGAGTGTTAATTGGTTGGGCTTGCCTAACAATGGTGTTGGGTGCCATCACGACCAGGATTGGGGTCGTGACACCTTCTCATGTTGAGTCATGAAAACTACAGATTGTTGGTAGGGGACATTTGCATTTATACCCGCTTTTTGTGTGATGTTTTAATTTGTGTCCGCTTTGCAAAACAATTGCAAGCGTACCCGTTTTTTCGCATAACTTCAGCAAACGGGGATGAAGTAGCAAAGGTAATCACGTAAAACGTCAGCATTCTAGTAGACGGGCTTGAAGTAGCAAGTGTGTTGAAGTTTTTATTTTGTAACTGGCGAACTTCAGCTCTAGAGCTGAAAATTTTGTTTTTGTAACTTGCGAACTTCAGCTTTAGAACTAAAGTTTTTTTTTTGTAACTAGCGAACTTCAGCTCTAGAGTTGAAGTTTTTGTTTTTGTAGCTAGCGAACTTCAGCTCCAGAGGTGAAGTTTTTGTTTTTGTAACTGGTGATCTTCAGCTCTAGAGGTGAAGTTTTGGTTTTATAACTAGCGAAGTTCAGCTCTAGAGCTGACGTTTTTATTTTTATAACTGGCGAACTTCAGCTCTAGAGCTTAAGTTTTTATTTTATTTTGTATTATGTATCCTTTACCAACCCTATGACCCTCCCAATTTAAAAACTGTAATATATAGAAGTCAGGGAAGAAAAGTGCACAAAAACATAGTTCCTTGGTCAATTTGGAGACACGGAATTAATTGAAATTTAAAGCCGGGAACATCTAAGAAATCCCTCAACATCTGATTGTCTAATATAGAAGCATTCCCTATATGTATTATTTTACATCTATTACATACTGACAATTTCATCCGCTACTTTTCTGATGACTAAAGTTCTTTATATCATTAAAGACTTCCATATAAAAAGTAATATAATTTGAAGCACCTGAGTATATTATCCGATCACACTAAAATACATTGGATATTAATTTAGTTATACTCATAGCAGCACCAATATCAGCAGCAGCAGAAGAAGAAGAAGAAGAAGAAGAAGAAGAAGAAGAAGAAGGAGGAGGAGGAGGAGGAGGAGGAGGAGAAAAAGAAGAAGGAGAAGGAGGAGGAGGAGGAGGAGGAGGAGGAGGAGGAGGAGGAGAAATGGGGCTGAAGTTATTTAAAAAGTAGGTACAAGTTAAAAATTTTTAAAAAAATAGGTATAAGTTAAATGGGGTGACCAAATAGGGCAGCCTGTACAATTTGAAATTATCGGTAAATTGAAATATAACTAAGTTAAAAGGGTGTTTTTCTTTTCCAAAATGGTAATCGGTGGTTGACATGACGTTTTAAAAATTAAAGATTTTGTGGAATATAAGTTGTTATTGGAATAAATTTATCCATTAGGGGGCTGAAATTATTTAAAAAATAGGTACAAGTTAAAAGTTTAAAAAAAAATAGGTATAAGTTAAATGGGGGCTACCAAATAGGGTGGCCCGTACAATTCAAAATTACTGGTAAATTGAAACTGTAACTAAGCTAGCATTTGGCCATAGATCCCAAATTTATTTTGAAAAATCTAATTTGGGTGAAGTTTGGTTTGAAGATGAAATGTGTTTGGACATACGTTTTCAAAACATATTTTTCAACTTTATTTTGAAAAAACATGTATATAATTCCCAAGTTTTGGGATTTTGGCCCAAATTCAGCTCAATAGCTAATTTTGGAATTTGAAATTTTTGATTTGGAATTTGGCCAAAATACGAACAAAATTTATGGCCAAACATGAGTTTTGAAAATAAATCTCAAATTTCTTTTGGCAAAACTTATGGTCAGACTGGGACTAAGTTAAAGGGTGTTTTTCTTTGTCAAATTGGTAATCGGTGGTTGACATGACGTTTTAAAAATTAAAGATTTTTTGGAATATAAGTTGTTATTGGAATAAATTTTATACATTAGCAGTGGTTGACATGCCAATAATAGAGTTATTTAGGAATATTTTTTTAAAATAATGAAACAACAATTATTTAGCTCTGCGAATAAAACAATGTTATACTTTGTTGGATGAATGAAGTATTTTCTATTTTATATATAACTATAATTGGATGTTTGTTTTTGTTGAAGTTACATAGTTGTCATGTTTGTCTTGGCTAGAACAACAAATTTCTTGCATTATATACTAAAAAAAATGTTTGTTGTGTTAGTATTCTGTATTAGAAAATATATTCAAAAATAGAAACAATGTAAAATTAAAAATGTAGAAGAACAGAATTAGTCCGAGCCTCCTGAATTCAAAGTGTTTTATTAAAGGACTTAATCCGCTTCTAGTATCCGAGGTTTAGGATTATTTCTTCCCATGATAGAATGGACTACCTCACTGCTGTAGCGGTACTTCAAACTCCAGTGACCAACAAACTCAAAGATTAGTAACAAGTCACACTTACTGCTTTCTTTCTGTTTAAAACAATGCAGAATGAAGAAGGCGAAATCAGAATTTGAGCAAGGAAAATTTGAGGGAGAGTTTTAAGAATTGCGTTAGAATTAACAAATAAATTAATTAATCAATCAAATCATTTGATCAAATCCGAGCGAGTGACGACGGCACAAGACTTGCCTTCTTCTCAACTCTTTAAGAGTTACAAGAATTATATATACCCATCAGAACTCTTTTCCTTCTCCAGTATATGATAATGTCCCTTTGTCATAGAGGAAAATTCACAAAAATTATTTTTTCCTCCATTTCCCTTTCACTCTATTTTTAAGTTCTAACAAACTTAGAACCCAACATGTTGAGGTAAAAATAGTTTGGTTTTAATATAACTACCATGCATTTTTTTTGTCGAAATTTCGAAAGGTAAGCTTTAGTAAGTATTATTTGTGACAATTGTATGTGTTCTTTGCATCAACGTGTTATCAAAAGAATAGCAGGAGAAATGAAAAATTAGAAATTGAAGGCTGGATTTATAAAGACAATAGTAAGAAGAAGCAGGTTAACATGCAGTAATATTAGGTAATTTTGTTCATCTGTTCAAGTATTGATGGACAAAATTATTCAATATCTATATTGATTAGAAAAAATGAATATTTATAAAATTAACCGAGATGCGCAAAAACAAAGCAGATAACATATGGAATAACAATTGTCAAACATAAACAAAAAGGTGCTATCTTTGGGAACTTGATATACCGTAGACAGTGGCATGCGCAAGCCTTTGGGAACGCGAGGTCCATATCGCGAACGTGCAGCCTTAATGTCCCATATATTCGCGAACGCGGGATCAACATCATGAACGCGAAGAACAAACCCAGCTGGCCTTCCTAGATTTCTTACGCTAATGCGAGAACCCCCTCGCAAACACAATGAAGAAAATGTCTGCAACAAAATACCAGAAAATCTGCCAACTCCCAAGGTCCAAAAATAACCCATTGAGCATCTAAAACATACCCGAGGCTCTTGGGGACTCAACCAAACATACCAACCAATCCTAAAACACCCTATAAATTTAGTCGAGCCCTCAAATAACATTAAACAACGCTAAAAATATGAATCGCCCTCCAATTCAAATTTAAAAAACTTCAAATTTTCACAATTGATGCCGAAACCTATCAAACCAGGTTCGGTTGACCCCAAATTTTGCACACAAGTCACACTCAACCTTACGGACGTACTCCAACTTCCGGAATCGGATTCCGACCCCGATATCAAAAAGTCCACTACCGGTCAAAATCTCAAAAAAATTGACTTTTGCCATTTCAAGCCTAATAGCCCGTTTGGACAAGCTGCAAAAATCAGCTTATTTTGAGAAGTGCTTTTTTTTCAAAAGTGCTTTTCTCAAAAGTACTTTTAGTGAGAAGCAGTTTGTGTTTGGCTAATTAGTTTGAAAAGCACTTCTGAGCAACAATTAGTGTTTGATCAAGCTTTAAAAAACTGCTTCTAAGTGTATTTTTCTCAAAAATGCTTCTANCTCAAAAGCATTTTTTTCCTTGCAGAAGTTTGGCCAAACACCTCAATGTTTGGCCAAAAGTGCTTTTGGCAAAAAAAAAAAAGCACTTTTGGCCAAAAATAAGCTTGGCCAAATAGGCTATAAATCAGCTACAAACCTCCAAAACACAATCCAGACACGCATCTAAGCCCAAAATCACCTAACGAAGTTAACGAAATTGATAAAATTCTATTCCGGAGTCGTCTTTATACAGTTCCGACAATGTTCTAAATTCTAAAACTTAAGCCTCCATTTTAGGGACCAAGTGTCCCAAAATAATCCAAAAACTAAAACAAAACCTCCTACAAGTCACATAAGCAGAAAAAATACAGGGGAAACAGTTAATAGGAAATCAGGGCTATAGCTCTCAAAATAACCGGTGGGGTCGTTACATCCTCACCTCTTAGAACCATCCTTCGTCCTCGAACGAGCATAGAGACATACTTGAAGTGGTGAAAAGATGAGGATAACGGCTACGCATATCCTGCTCGGTCTCCCAAGTCGCCTCCTCGATCGGCTGACCCCTCCACTGAACCTTCACTGAGAAATGTTCATTGATCTCAACTTCCAAACCTGCTTGTCTAAAATAGCCACTCCTCAACATAAGAGAGGCCCTAGTCCAACTAGACTTAGCTGAAATCCAACACATGAGAGGGATCACCGTGATACTTCCGGATCATAGAAATATGTAATACTGGGTGAACTCCCGCTAGACTGGAAGTAAGGTAAGATCATAAGCAACCTCCCAACTCGCTCCAACACCTCAAATAGACCAATGAGCCTTGGGCTCAGCTTGCCTTTCTTCCCAAACCTCTTGACGTCCTTTATAGGAGAAACTCGTAGCAAGACTCATTCTCCAACCATGAATGCAATATTGCGAACTTTCCTATCCATATAACTCTTCTGTCTGGACTGGGCTGTGTGAAGTGTATCTGTGAATCGCCTTAACCTTCTCCAAAACATCTTGAACCAAGTCTGGGCCTAATAATCTAGCCTCGCCCGGCTCGAACCAACCCACTAAGTACCGACACTGTCTACAATACAGAGCCTTATACGGTGCCATTTGAATGCTGGACTAATAAATGTTGTCGTAGGCAAACTCCGCAAGGGGCATGAACTGATCCCAAGAACCTCTAAACTCTATCACACACATATAGAGCATATCCTCAAGAATTTGAATAGTTCTCTCAGACTTCCCATTCGTCTAAGAGTGAAATGCCGTGCTCAACTCCACCCGAGTACCCAACTCTTGTTGTATGACCCTCCAAAATCGTGATGTAAAATGTGTACCCCAGTCAGAGATGATAGATACCAGCATGCCATAAAGTCTAACAATCAGGCAGATATAAACGCGAGTCAGCTGCTCGGAGGAATAAGTAGTCATCACATGAATGAAATGAGCTAACTTGGTCAACTTGTCCACAATCACCCAAACTGCATCAAACTTCCACCGAGTCCATGGGAGTCCAACAACGAAATCCATAGTGATCCGCGCCCATTTCCACTTTAGAAAAACTAACTTCTAAAGTAATCTACCCGGATGCTGATGCTCATACTTTACCTACTGACAATTTAGTCACCGAACTACATATTCCACTAAGTCCTTCTTCATTCTTCGCCACCAATAATGCTGCCGCAAGTCAGGATACATCTTCGTGGCACCCGGATGAATGGAATACCGCGAACTGTGAGCCTCCTTTGAGAATCAACTCTTGATATTCATCTACATTGGGCACACATAGCCTGCCCTGCATCCTCAATGCACCATCATCTCCAATAGTGCCCTCCTTAGCATAACTGTGTTGAACCGTGTCCTTTAGGACAAGCAAGTGGGGGCCATCATACTGATGCTCCCTGATACGATCATAAAGAGAAGACTGGGAGACCACACAAGCCAAAACTTGACTTGGCTCAGAAATATCAAATCTGACAAACTGGTTGGCCAAGTCCTGAACATCCAATGCCAATGGCCTCTCTACTTCTAGTAAATACGCTGATCTCCCCAAACTCTCCGCCCTGCGACTCAAGGCATCGGCCACCACATTGACCTTTCCGGGATAATCCATAATAGTAATATCATTATCCTTAAGTAGCTCTAACCACCTCATCTGATGCAAATTAAGATCCTTCTGCTTGAATATATGCTGCAAACTACGTTGATCAGTGTAGATCTCACAAGGGACATGGTATAAATAGTGCCTCTAAATCTTTATGACATGAACAATAGCTGCTAACTCAAGGTCGTGGACAGGATAGTTCTTTTCATGCACCTTCAGCTGTCTGGACGCGTAGGCAATCACCCTATGGTCCTGCATTAACACCGCACTGAGGCCAACTCGTGACGCATCACAATAAACTATATAAGACCTCGAACCTATAGGCAATACCGATACTAGGCTGTATTCAAAGTTGTCTTGAGCTTTTGAAAGGTCTCATCACACTCCTTTGTACACCTGAACGGAGCACCCTTCTAAGTTAGCCTGGTCATAGGTGTTATAATAGATGAGAATCCCTCAACAAATCGACGGTAATAACCCGCCGAACCAAGAAAACTCTGGATCTCTATAGCTCAGGACAGTCTGGGCCAACTCTACACTGCTTGCACCTTCTTCGGATCTACCTTGATCTTTTCACTTGACACTACGTGATCCAAAAATTCCACGGAATCCAACCAGAACTCACACTTTGAGAACTTTGCATATAATTTCTTCTCTCTCAAGGTTTGAAGTACAGCCATCAGGTGCTGCTCATGATCTTCTCGACTCCGGGAGTACACCCGAATGTCATCAACAGAAACAATGACGAATGAGTCAAGATAGGGTCAGAATACACTGTGTATCAAATGCATAAATACTATTGGGGTGTTGGTCAGCCCAAATGACATCATAAGGAACTCGTAATGACCATACCGAGTCCTGAAAGCAGTCTTCGGGATATCTGGCTTTCGAATCTTCAACTGTTGATAACCTGAATGTAAGTCAATCTTGGAGAACTCTCTGGAACCCTATAACTGATCAAATAAGTCATCAATACGAGGCAAAGGATACTTTTTCTTCACTGTAACTTTGTCCAACTGGAGACAACCAATACATATACACATAGAACCATCCTTTTTCTTCACAAACAAGACATGAGCACCCCAAGGTGACACATTGGGCCGAATGAAGCCCTTATCAAGCAATTCCTGTAATTGTTCCTTCAACTCCTTCAACTCAGGAGGGCCCATACTATATAGAGTAATAGAGATGGGCTAAGTGCCCGACAATAATCAATACCAAAGTCGATATCTTTGTCAGGCGGTATGCCTGGAAGATCAGCTGGAAACATATCTGGAAAGTCCCTCACCACTGGAACTGACTCAATTGTAGGGGTATCAATACTGACGTCTCTCACATAAGCTAGATATGTTTCACACGCCTTCTATACTATTCGTTGAGATTTAAGAAAAGAAATAACTCTAATGGGAGTGTAATCTAAGGTATCACTCCACTTTAGTAGCAGTAATCTTGGCATAGCCAGCGTCACGATATTGGCGTGACAATCAAGAATAGAATAATGGGGCGACCACCAATCTATGCCTAAGATAATATAAAAATCTGCTATACTGAGCAATAATAAATTGGCTCTGTTCTCAAAACCACTAATAACAACCAAACACAATCGAAACATATAGTCCACAATAATAGAATCTCCCACATGTGTAGACACATAAATGGGAGAACTCAGAGAATCACGAGATACGCCCAAATACGAGGCAAAATAAGATGACACATAGGAATAATTAGAGTCTGGATCGAATAGAACCGATGCATCTATGTGACAGATTGGAACAAAACCTTTAATGATAAAATTAGAAGCAATTTCCTCTATACGAGCAGGAAGGGAATAGTATCTGGCCTGTCCTCCCTCTCTAGGGCGATATCTACCTCTCCGACCTCTACCGCAAGCTGGCTGAGTAGGTGGAGTGATAGCGAGTGCCGTAATCATGGCCTGAAGACCCTATGGAGCACTCTGTGACTGAGAAGTCTGTGGAGATACACCCCTCCTAAGTCTAGGGAAATCCCTCACCATTAGGCGAGTGTCGCCACACTCAAAACAAGCTCTGAGAGGGCATGGTTGTTGTTGCTGGCTCGAGCCACATCTACTAGACTGACCGCTGAAAGCACATCGTACATGAGGCACTCTAGTTACTGGCGGTGCATAATTAGGCTCCTAGGGCCTATGAATAGCTTGGATACCACTAGTTGCAGGAAGAACAATATGAATGGGGTGACTCACATAGCCCCTACCATGTCAAACTGCAGCTGGGGCACGAGTACTAAAAATGGCCAGACTCTCGAGATCTTTTGGCCTCTCCCTCTCTCGCAAGCATGTCCTCCACTATTCTAGCAATACGCACAACCTGTTGATACAAGATATCCATATTTAACGCCCGGTCTATGCTAGTCCTGACGCTGGGATGGAGTCCCTCAATAAACCGACGAATCCTCTCTCGAACTGTAGAAATCAAGGCCGGTACATTTCTAGTCAAGTCGTTGAAATGAACTGCATACTTTGAAACAGTCATAGCACCCTAGCACAACTGCTCAAACTTGGCATGCCAAGCATCCTTGAGGCTCTGAGGAAAATACTCTCTCAAAAATATATCCGACTGAGTCCATGTAAGATAAGGTGCCTCAGATGGATTGCCCAACTCATAAGCATGCCACCACTGATAGGCTGCTCCTCGAAACTAAAATGTAGTGAAAGAAACCCCACTAGACTCTTCTATGCCCACAGTACGGAGAATATGGTGGAACCCCTCTAGAAAACCATGAGCATCCTCTGTCTCCAAACCACTGTAAGTATTAGGGTGGTACTTTTGGTACCTCTCGAGCCTACGCTGCTCCTCATTTAAAACTATTTCCCTACCCTCTTGCTGAACATGGGTTACAGGCTGTACCGGTATAACCACTAGAATCTGATCAACTAAACCCGCTACTCTGGGGTGCGGGTGGCGAGAGTCTGTGGTCCTTCCCTGACCTAAGATGTGGTAAGACCAAGGGGAATCAACCTTGCCTGAGCTAGAGTGATGAACATGCTCATGAACTGTGCAAGAGTCGAGCTGGTGTAGTAGTAGTCGTCTCAGATGCTCGTGCTCCATATGGAGCTACTGGATTCTCCTCTGTAACAGCTCATGTAGGTGCTCTGGATACCCCAGGTGGAGGCCTCTACCTGGCCCCAGCTTCTGGCGACCCTTTCAGGGGGCACGGGTGCTTGGTCATCTCTAGTTGTATGTTTCCTCACCATCTGTGAGAGAATAGAAGATAGCTGTTGATACCCAATTTTTTCTTATATTTTTTTATATGTTTAAATATTTTCAAAATAGCATATATAAGCATGCACAAGATTTTTATAATTTTTCTACAATTTTAAAGATTTTAAATTAATTTATTTCCTTCCCTTTTACTCATAAAATCCCCAATAATTATCCCTCAAATTATTGTTGTGATGATTTAGTCATTTAAATTCCATATTGTCACACCTCCTTTCGGCGCTACCGCACCCCGCGAGGGGCGTGGTGGAAGGGAGTTTTTACAATTAAAGGACAATCGAAACGGGATTTATTATTGAGAGTCAGAGTCGCCACTTGAGAGATTTATGGTGTCCCAA
>MU734201.1:65469-79250 GCA_026770625.1 Nicotiana glauca | reverse complement strand
TGTGTGAAAAATAAAGTATATGAAGATTGAAGTTGAAGTTCGATTAAGTTCATGTCTATTTTCTGTTTCTTGATTATAATCGATTGGACTGTGAATTGTACTCGTACAAACCACTTCAGTTACTGTTATTATGAGCATCGGCTAAAAAATGGATTAAGAGTGAGTTTGAACTTTGAATTAAACCAAATGTGCATATAAGTCTTTTAGTGGGTTTGGATTTCAGTGTTTCTTTATGAGTTAGCTAAGTATACTGTACGCAGGATATTTTAAGCATGAGACTAGCTGTAAATAATTGTTGGTTAAAGCTTTTAAGTATGTGGGAGTTTCGTTAATAGATTTTCATTTCAATTTTCACTACTAAAAGTGCATTGAGTTAGTTCTAATGGGTTAAGTGGAATGAATATAAAACAAATAAAGAAAAGACCAACTCCTCATTTATATTCGTCTTGTATATTGAAGTGGGCCGCCTTTGGGGCAATTTAAGTTTGGGCCAGACCCCTACATGTGCGTTACCTGCGTTTGGGTAACCTCCTATCTTGCACGGGCAAAAATGTGTAGGGTCAATCTTAAGGCCCAAGCGTTGAAAGCTTCAATGAGGCAATGTCATCTGAATGCGATCCTCCAGTTGGATATTGTAATGGACATGTTGATTAATTAGAAGCTCTTCTTTTGCTTTAGAGACAAACAAAAAATAGAAACCATAGACATCCTTTAAAACAAAAATGAGATGAGCCTCGCCAAATAAATAAATTGCGGGGCCCTAATAAATGTATATATTAAAAATACTTGAACTTCGGGATGAACCGTTTAGCGAATTTCACGGCTTCCCTAAATAAGAACGCGTTAGTCACTTTAGGCGCGCTTTTAATAATTTACTCTCTTAAACACGGGTGCACATTTATGTGACCCAAATCTAAATCTCAACGAAATTGAAATGTGTTGAAGGCCATAGGCGCACTGTTGCGGTGTGGTCCGAAATACATTTCCATGACGTTGCAAATTCTCTTAAAAGAAAATATAATTACTATAAATGACTTATTTGCTTCTAAATAATAAGGAGACGAGCCTCGCCAAATAACATACAGATTGCGGGGCCCTCAATAGGTCGTTATTCTGAATACTTAGATTCCGGGACAGGCCGGTTAGCTAATTTTACGGCCTTCTCAAAATAATGACACGCTAGTCGCTTTAGGCGTGCTTTTAATAAATTATTTTCTTAAACTCGGATGCACATTTATGTGACCCAAAATTTGCGGTTAAAAATTAAAATTTGCACATGAGTTAGAGCATATTTTAAAATCATATAAATAAGACAAATATGATAATTGAGCGATCGTGCTAGAACCACGGAACTCGGGAATGCCTAATACCTTCTCCCGGGTTAACAGAATTCCTTATCCGGATTTCTGGTTCGTGGACCGTTAAATAGAGTCAAACCTTTCCTCGATTCGGGATTCAACCGGTGACTTGGGACACCATAAATCTCCCAAGTGGCGACTCTGAATTAAATGAATAAATCCCGTTTCGATTGTCCTTTAATTGGAAAAACTCTCTTTACCGCACCCTTCGCGGGGTGCGGTAGCGCCAAAAGGAGCTATGACGGTTATCGCTAACAGTGTTTGAGTTATGTGGTATATCATGTAATTGCACCTGAGGTTACAAATATGGTTTGTTATAGCTTGTTCGGACTTATTCACATTATAAATATGAGATTCTGATCGTATTGATGATTTCAAAAGTGGAAAGTGGTTCTGAGATTTATGTGCTAGGTTGGATTGTGAAATTTTAGTAACATTGTGTTATCGGACTTATATGAGATAGGGTGACATGGCATCACCTCCAGGTAAGTTTATGGTAAAGTTATTCGGCGATTGGTTGGCTTTTAGAACAAATTTGGACGCATTCGAGGACGAACGTATGTTTAAGTAGGGAAGGATGTAATGACCCGACCCGTCATTTTGAGCTTTTTCACTTTGATCCCTAGTTCTCTTTCATGACTTTCCTCGTATGATGTATTATGACTCACGCAAATCGTTGGTTTTAATTTTCATGGAAATTGGAATGAATTTGAAAGAACAGTTCTCGGTTGTAGCTTGAAATTTGAAAGGTTTGACCAATATTTGACTAATATGTATATGAGCTTAGATCAGAATTTTAATGATTTGGTTAGCTCTATTAGGTTATTTGGGACTTGTGAGCGTGGTCAGAATGAATTTTGGAAGTCCGTGAAAGGTTTAGGATTGAATTGGCGAAAGTGAGATTTCGGCTTTTACCGGTTGATAGTGAGATTTTGATATAGAGGTCGGAATGGAATTTTGATAGTTGAAGTAGCTTCGTGGTGTCATTTGGGATGTGTGTGCCAAATTTCAGGTCATTCAGATGTGGTTTGGTTGGGTTTCTATGTAAGGCCCCGGAAATTTTCGCTAAGTAATTTAGGATTTCATGGTGTCACGTAGGCTTATTATAATATTTTTATGTGCTATTAATATGGTGTAAATCCATTGGATTTTGTAAATATGTGTATAAGTCTTATGGTAAGTAATTTGGGGTCCAAGGAAAGGCCTAAGTCTAAGAAAAATTGGAAAAGTCCATAATAGGCTAAAATTCCCAATGATCTTGCACTAGTCCATACTCTCAACGAGCATATCTAAATATCTATAAGTTTAAGGTGATGGATAACCTATCAAATGAAATTCCTTCGAGTCTAGTTTCCAACGCTTCAAACCGTTCTTCATTTGGACTTTCCTACATAAAGTTATGATCAAATTACCAAAAGCTGGAAAAAATGCAATTTTGCATGAAATCTGCGATCGCAGATTTAACTCTGCGGACCGCATAACCATTCTGCGATCATAGAATGGTCGCAAAATGAGGCAGAACAACCTAATTCTGGGCAACGAGTTATGCGACAAATCTGCAGCCCGCATACCCATTCTGCGGTGGATTCTACGGTATCATTCTTGGCATCGGAGGGTTAATTTTCTAATTTTTATAACCCGACCCTATTTTAATATATAGCCTTTGGGGCTTCATTTAGGGTCATTTTCTACTGATTTTAGAGAGAGGTGATAGCATTGAGAGAGAAGGAGGAACCCATCATTTAAATTATCCAAATCTTGCATCAATCTTCAAGAATCAAAGAACCCAATCACAAGTTCTTCTTCCAAGAGGTAAGATTATATACCCTAGGTTTTAATTTCAAGTTTGGAGTATAAAATGGTTGATGAGGTATGATTCTTGGGTGTATTAGTATTGTGTATGCATGCATGTCCAATCTAGGTTTATGGGAAGATTGTTTAACATAAATAAGTAAGATTTGGTTGGGGGATGAAGGAAAACCATAAAAAAGAGATTTGAGATTAAGATGATCATCTAATGTTTGATAAAATGCTCAAATGAGCTCGAATTATGAATATCTTTCTAATTTTTGCTATGTCTCAAAATAGATTGAAGTTGCTAGAATTTTCAAAACGTTGTAGTAACTTAAAGAAAAGCTCTTTGAGGTATGTATGGCTAACTTTAACCTTTGAAAATTCACCTTATTTGGTGTACGAATATTTGGTATGTGATATCTACATGGATTTTTTGTGAAATTCTTGTGATTTGTTTGATTTGAGTATTTGTGGTTAAGTCTCCCGATATAATGGTTCAAGTAATTGCAAATAAACTAAATGCGTTATTATGAAAGAGTTATGTGGTAAGAGCTGAGAATCAAATGATGGAAGGAAATGATAAATGTTGCAATTGGAACAACTATGGTAATAACATATTTGGCTTGTTGTGGGTAATTATTGTGGTGACTTAAATTGCATATGAATTTTTAAAAATGATTGACAATGATATTGATGGTTATGGAAATTCTTTGTGAATTGTTGTTGTTACTTCTTGAGAAATGGTGTTATTGTTCTCTATGAATTGTTGTTGTTGTTGTGTTGTTTGTGAATTGTAACAGTACGGTGGGATCGGGTTACATGCCGCAACACGAAGTTATAAGGTGTGGGTTGTGGTGATAAGGGTGGCCGAGGTAATAAGGGTGGAAAAGTGATCGAGATCACTATTGAAATAAACATTTGAGCAAATTGTGAAATCATTGGTGTGGAATTATAGAAGGTGGAAAACAGGAGAGATTGAAAACTTTTTTGGCATGATTGTTCCTTTTCTTGTGCTTTTGATTGTTGTTTCTATTACTGTTACCTACTTGTGTATGGTTTGAGTTTACTTGGGGCAAAGTTTGTTCATACATACCAGAACAATTCAAATGTACTGACGTCTCTTTTGCCGGAGGTGCTACATTCGTGTTATGATTGTTTGTGGATACGTAGTAGGTACTCCAGTCCACCGACCGTAGCTCCTCATCACTTCCCGTTAGTTGATTCGGTGAGACTTTTTCCTTTTGGGGCCTTATGTGGCTCATGCCACTTCTGTTTTGCGATCTTGTTTTGATGTTTGTATAAGGTATAGACGGAGCCTTGTTACCGACATTTCCATATTATTCTTCAATTGTATTTAGAAGCTCCGTAGATAGGTTGTGGGTAGTGTCGGGCATGGGAATTTAAAAGAGAAATATTGATGTTTGGCAATGATGTATAAAACTTGTAATACCTTTATTATGGCGAATGAAGTTGCTAATGAAAATGAGATGGAAATCGTTATTGATATGTTTTTAGAATTTGGTTAATGGAGTCCATCTCCTATTTACTCAAGAGTTAGTTTGGGTAGAATGAGACCTAACAGGCTTGCACGGTTGGGTTTACTCGGTTGAGCGCGCTCCTCGGATTTCATTTAGAGACTTCCAGAATTCTAATAATGAATTATATGAATGATCTAGAAAGTTTGGTCTAATTTTATCAAGTCGCAATTGGGTTTTTGACGTGAAGCATGAGTTAATTGATATACCTAAAGGAATCATACATCCCTTGTGACTACCTTTATGAAAGGTACGGTCACAACAAATCATATCATACCTACCATGAAGAGTTTTCTGTCATATCCTTGGGACATATCCATCTTAGGGTTTTTGTCTTCATATTTTGTTTCCTGGGTCTGATCGTGTTTCCAATGAAGAAAGGGAGAATCCATACAAGGCTAGCTAAGGTAACCAAGACCATTATGGAGGGGATTGGTGGGTAGACGTTCAATATTGTACCCATGATAATTGTAACCATATACCGAGCCTTAGAGAAGCTCCAGCAAGGAGCGAGACACTTTGAAGGCTACAATATATTACTTCAACTTTGGCTCATGGAACAACTCCAAAGGGGAGAATACCAACAAGAAATTCAGCGAAGGACGAGGGATGATTACATTAGTTTCCACCCCCCAAAGAAAATGAATTACAACCCCGACATGTTCGCTCAGCCTAAGAATGCCAAATAATGGGTTGAGATCTTTAATAATCTGACTGAAGAACAGGTTCAATGGATGTTCGAGTGGTTTCCGATAGAGGAGTTCATCGCCTAATCTAGAGATGCACCTTTCCTGATACTGATTGGTCTAAGAGGAACATACCCTTAAATCTCTCTTTGAGTTATGAGGCAAGAAGGTAGGAAGCAATTCTTACCCACGGCCGATAAGATGAGGCTTTTTCTGGCTGACTTCCAAAATGATGATATTCCCCATAAGTTCCAAGCCCAGCACATATGGCACTGCAAGATCATTGTGGGAAAAGTCACCATCAAGCCACACAGATATCATTCCGGTTGTACCTTTTTCTATTCAAGTTGGTTGTAAGATAATTGGGATGGTCTGGGCCAGCCAGGGTCCGCTCGAGTTCATAGAATTATAGATGAAAAGGCTGATTCATAAACCAAGTACAACCAAATGAGCAAAAGGATCTGTGAATGTGAGAATGAATGCCACGAGGCACAAGAATCCAGCCAGAACTGATTGAGAAATGGAAAGATTTGACTATCAGGTCTAACAAAAGGCTAGGATAGTTGGAGCGATGCATAGTAGAACTGGAGGGAAAATTTCTCAAAAGGGTTAAAGACCATCAAAAGGTTGAAGGGACTGAGGGTGGACATCTAGCCAGAGCATATCTATTGCTAGGACTTCGTGAATTGGGAAAGTTGTTCGACAGGGTCAAGGATGTCGAATCTGAGGAAGGTCTTTCTGGGACCAAATAGATAGGAATTTACTTTTTCTCTTTATGAATATAATAAGGCGAATGACAATTAGTAACTTCCATTTCTTGCTTATTTAGTGTCGTTTTGGGATTCGCCTATTTTTATCAATAAAATGAGACATTTAGCATGAAACATTCTCCAAGTCTATTTGTCGATAGGCCTACCTCGGGCACAAAGAGGTTCCCGAATTAGGACACGCTTTATATTCCCCGCACTATGTGTTTAAATATCGAAATACTTTTATAATCCTCACTAACTTGATTACCTTTATTTTATTTTATTTTTATTATTCCCCTCCCCAAAGGGTAGTTCGTGCACTCTGCATCATCATCTTATTTCAGAAGATCCGGGGGCTCTCCACGCACTCCTCATCTTAGTCCCATTAAAGGCAAAGGAAAGAATAAAATGGAAGCTTTGAACAACATCAGGAAGGAGAACACAACTGAATGGGTATAGGTCACTGATGGCCAGGGTATTCAGGTTACTAACAAGAATGTGTCACAACTTGGACAAAAATTGTTGAAATTCCAGGAAGAGCAAAATTAGGTTCGAAATCTGGAAAACCTGCCATTTTCCCTAAGAACCCCAGATACCAACTTCCTCAACACTCAAAACCCTTAACCTCCTCAAAATATCCCAAAATATAAGAATCATCCCGCACCTCACCATCACGCTGCTCCGCGAAATAACCAATGTAACACTTGGCATACCCCAAACAACACTCCACTACTCATCCTAGAACCTCAGAACTCCGCAAATGACCATTTCCACACCTACCCAACCTATCTCATGCACACTTTAGTCAAATGAAAAGGATTTTAATATCAGGAATTTGGTAGAGGAACTTAAAAAACTGGCTAGCCATATTCAGGGCGTTGAGGGAAGCAAAAGAATTGAGGGGCTGAACTATAAGGACCTTTGCATACAGCCTGATATTGAACTACCTGAGGGGTAAAAATCTCCTATGTTCAAAATATTTGATGGTACAGGTGATCCAAGGGTCCACCTGGGGACATATTGCGACAAGCTGGCTGGAGTAGGGAAGGATGAAAGGATCCGCTTAAAGTTGTTCATGAGGAGTTTGAAAGGAGATGCATTATCTTGGTACATCAGCCAACATCCCAAGAAGTGGTCAAGCTGGGTAGGCATGGCATCTGACTTTATGGACATATTTAGGTTTAAAACAAAGAACACGCCAGACGTGTTCTATATCCAAAATTTGAAAAAGAAGCCCACAGAGACGATTTGCGAGTATGCAACTCTTTGGAGGTCCGGAGCTACTAAGGTCAGACCCGCCTTAAAAGAGGAGCAAATGAACAAGTTCTTTGTCCTGGATCAGGACCCACAATACTATGAACAGCTGATGGTGATTGAGAAGCACAAGTTCTGAGATATTATCAAATAAGGTGAAAGAATTGAATAAGGTATTAAAATTGGTATGGTTACATATTTTTGAGGCCTTGCAAGATGCGAATAAGGTTTTACCGTCTGGTGGTATGTCAAAGAAAAGGGACGTAGGGCTGTGATGATTGCATAAAAGACCAAGTCTCCCCTTAAATACCAAGCTTTTCCAATACCTCCACTCACACACCAGTCAACCCCAAATTACCAAGCTTCACCACCAACTTATCAGTCATTTCCACCTTCTACACATCAACCTACTTCACCCAGATACTCCTAACCTACTCATGTCTACCAAATCTATAATGCTCAACCATCCCACTATCAATCACCCCATGTACGCAATAATTTTGCTACACCCCGACCCAATTTTGATCGCAAACCTCCAAAATAACATACAGACACCGCTGAACCCATCCACCAGCTATATGAGAGGCTTAAAGCTGCTGGTTATGTCACCCTCATCCCTGCTACAACCCCTAAGAATCCTTCAGAGTGGGTTAACTCAAACAAGTCCAGTGCATACCACTCCAGCATGAAAGGGCACACCATCGATGAATACCACTCTTTTAAAGACAAGATATAGTCTTTGATTGATAACAAGGTCATTGTGGCAAAGGAACCTGCTACAGACATCCGCAAAAACCCTCTGCCGGACCATAAGGGTGGAGATATTCACATGATCGAAGTAGAAGATGACTGGGATCCCGAGGGATCAATCGGGTTGATTGCTGAAGGTGATGACCCAAAGAAATTTAAAATTACTCTCAATCAAATCATAATCCATATAAAACTATCTCAGGATGATATACCTCTTAAATTTGAAGCAGTACCATCCACAAAGGCACCAACACCAGTTGAGGTCAAACTCGCATCTCCAAAAAATGCACCCGCACCATTTAAGGTTGCAGCCTTGCCGCTGAAGGCACATGTTCCGTTCGCAGTGAAGATAGTTGCACCAATCCTAGTGGCGATGTCAACCATGCCACCATTCTATACAAATGATGTGCCCTGGGATTATACAGTCGAGGCGAGAAGGAATAGCAATGTGAGGATTGAATAAACTGTCGTAGCACAGGTTATGACAATAACTGGTAGAGTCAATACCCCTCAACATCTAGCTAAATCAAGTAAGAAGGCCTCCAATCGGCCACCACTCATTGAGACAAGTCCGGACGGCCATTTGGAGGAAAATACAGGCCAACGAATACTCGATCATCGACCAGTTAAACAAGACGCCAGCATAAATATCCATTCTCTCTTTGCTGCAAAATTCCAAGACATATAAGAATGCTCTGTTAAAGGTTCTAAATGAAGCGTACGTACCAAGTAACATAATTAGCGGGGAAATGGCTACTAATGTAGGACAAAGTGCTGGAAGGCTATAAAATCACCTTTTATGACGACGAGCTACCACTTGAATGGCTGGGGCACAACAAAGCACTGCACATCACCTTGCAATGTGAAGATTATTTCGTCACCAGAATCCCAATCGATGGAGGTTCCAATCTTAATATTTGTTCACTTCTAACACTCAAGAAGTTGGGTAAAGGTCTACATGAGATAAAGGATGGAACAATCAATGTGAAAGACTTTGATGGTTCTCATAGGTTCAACATTTGTAAGATTAGTTTGTGCCTGCAGATGGGACCAACCTTGTTCGAAATCGATTTCTAGGTGATAGATGTACTAGCATCTCAAAGCTTGCTGATGGGACGGCCATGGATTTGTGTTGCTGGGGCTATCGCATAAACACTTCACCAGGAAGTACATTTCGAATGGAATCACTAGGAAGTGATCATTCACCATGACGGTGTCAACCTTAGATACAGTCACCAGACCACTCCGGTTATCGAGGGAAGAAGGAAGCTTGGTGGAGAAACTTACCACCAAATTGAGCGGGTCAATGCTGCTGACAAAGGCAAATGGAGGAATAGCAAAGTTGAGAGTATACTGAGTTAAAGTGGGTACAAACCTAGAAAAGGGCGCGACAAGAACCTCCAAGGAATCCCTAAGCCCATGAAACTCAATAAACATGGCACTACCTTCGGTTTGGGATATGAATACACCTGGGAAGAATTTAATAACTGGTCGCCACCATGGAGCAGTCCTTACTACCCACTAGAGCAGCCAATACCGCATCTGGAGCAGACCTTCCAACAGGCCGACATTATTTATAAGTCGGAGGAAGAAGAAGCACTTGTAGTAGTGAAGAACTTGTTTTTATAGGACAATCATATGGACTATTGTGTTATTCTCGAGGAGGAAGGGGAGGAAGGCCCTTCAAAATAAGCTGTGAACAGAGGGACACGTCTCAAGATTTGGACAACCAGAGCCCGATGAGCCTCGGGGTGGCAAGGCTAAAACAAGAATTATTCACTATTTTATTTACTAAATGATTTTGTTTCTGCATTTTTCAACGTAAATAAGATCTTCGATGTTCAAAACAATTATTCAATTTATCAAAAGCATGTATGGTTTTTCTTATGAATTAATATTTATTGCTATCATTTTCCTCATTACTTTACCAATACAACATTACTGTTACTAATCTTGATGAACCAATAACTGTGACATGCAGTGAAATAACACAACAAATGGACATTGATTTAGAGAAAGATGACATACCTGATAAGATTGTCAAAGAAGTTGAGAACATTGAGAACATTGAGAAGGATGTGATGAGTTTCTTGGGAAGGCTTAACTACATAAGTCGATTCATAGCGCAGTCTACAGTTGTTTGTGAGCCAATCTTTAAGATCCTAAAGAAAGACGCTTCCATCAAATGGATGGATGACTTCCAAAAGGCCTTAGACAAAATCAAGGAGTACCTATCAACACCACCAGTCTTAGTCCCACCTGAGCCAGATAGACCCTTATTACTCTACCTTGCAGTATTAGATGGAGGTTTCGGTTGAGTTCTGGGTCAGCACGATGAAACATGAAGGATGGAACAAGCCATTAATTATCTCAATAAAAAGTTCACCCCGTACAAGGCACGGTATTCTCTATTGGAATGCACCTATTGTGCTTTGACTTGTGTAGCACAGAACCTGAGGCAATACTTTTGTGCCTATACTTCTCTCATATCAAGAATGGATCCTTTGAAGTACATCTTTTAGAATCCCATGCCCACTAGCAAGCTAGACAAGTGGCAAATCATGTTGAGTGAGTTCGACATCATTTACATAACTTAGAAAGAGGTCAAGGGACAGGCACTGGAAGATAACCTTGCTGAAAACCCCATAGATGGAGGATATGAACCCCTGAAAATGTATTTTCCTGATGAAGAAGTATAATTCATAGGAGCAGACATTGTGGAATCATATGACGGTTGGAGAATGTTCATCGATGGATAAACAAACTTCAAAGGAGTTGGCATCAGGTAAGAGGAGAATGATCAACCAATAACTCCAAGATACTCCCGTATCTACATCACGTACAAGAATTGAGAAAGAGGTTCACGATACTCAAGTGGTTTGTCATCTACCTAAACTAGGGTTTCTGAAAACACTTTTCTTCAAAAGCACTTTCTAGTTTTAAGTGTATCTATATGTTTTTACTGATGTTGTTGAGTTCTTTCTTGACACTAAACAAGCCTACATCAAAAACCCTAATTTTTTAGGGTTCTTTGTTTGGTTGTATTTGCATGACTTACTGATTCTCATATTTATTTTGAGCTCTTGTGATTTCTTATGACTGCCTTGCCTTTATATGCTTTTACTGTATTTCTCAACCTAGATTTGCACCAATTCTATGTGTTTGTGTTCATATTGACAACTTGCATCAAGACTTGCATCTTTTTCACTTATTCAGTATGGTTTGATCTTCATGTTTTACTAGAGTTGTATGCCAATTCTTGACTATCTTACTTTATTTATGAGTTAAACATGCTGACTCTTTTCCATGATTTTTTGTTTGATTGATTCTGAATTCTTTATTACATGGTGTGATTTGAGCATTTTCCTTTGAACCTCGACTCCTACCTTTCCACTTAATTTGATTATATGCTTACCATTAATTGATTTCCCTTGACTTCTCTACATTGCTACTGATTATTTCTTTAGTTTGAAAACTTTCTAAACCTAGCCTTAATTACCTTCTCTATACTGGTACTACTTTTGAAATCTTTCCTTATTTGTCATACTCAACCGTGTATGATTTCTTTCTGTAATTACTGAAGAATTGATTCTTGCCTTTTTAACCAGTTTTCAAACTACTATATAAATGACTCTTTTACAATCATAACAAACGTATACACACAAGACTTCTCTTCTTTATCTGTTACTTGAGCTAACTGCTTGTCTAGCCAGCTGAAAGCCAAGGCTAGACTGTGGAACTCTACTATTTTTACTTTCTGCATTTTGCTTCCTTAACTGGTATGCTCCTAGTTCAATTTTGAAACTCAGCTCTATGTGCTCCATGTTTGTTAATCAATGTCTCCTTCTACACTAGTTTAATGTCTTATGTACTTAATTGCTCTCCTTGTTCACCGCTTTATTCAGCATGCTTAAGTTTTCCCTGTGTTGTTCAAGTGTGTAACCAACATGTCTACTTGAGTTCTTGTTTGTTCCCCTTAACTTGTATGCCATGTTAGAATCGTAGACTCCTAAATATGCTTGGTTAATACTAAGTAGCATGACTAATCATGTGTAATAGAACCCTGTCCTTAACATGACTACTCTCATACCCTGTCTCTATGTCTTATTTCCCATTACTATTCTAATTTCAAGCATGATTTTCTTGTTAACACTTTGAAGTAGTAGTATGTGTTTTGGAAGCCAATCCGTTTCTGCTTGTTCTTTGTACTAGCTCTTCTATATACTTTTCCCCTTATCCATGTTTATGTGTTTCATAATTGTCCTTAACCCCCTTACTTTTATGCTTGTGACTTTTGAAATTGTAGTACTTTTTTAACATGCTCTGTGTGATCTATTTTGTTCTAAGTTCTTGTTGCTCCTATTCCCTTCCCCTTTCAAAGTTGTTTTTCCTAATTAACTCTTATGCGGTTCACTAAACTTTTCCAACTCAACTTTTCTTTTAAAAACTATGTCAAGAACTCTCGCATATACTCTTAGACCACTAGGTTCTTCCCCTTTTATGTGAGCCTTGCCTTGGGATCCTCGAGCTTCCTCTGAACTTGGACACACGAAATTTGGCATTTCCACACTGCACTTACTTGGTATTTGCTATAAAATCTGAGCGTGAGCACTGCCCGAGATCCCATAAGATCCTTAGGAAACTCTGACACATCTAGATATGAGAAAGGCTATGGAACAATCTTGGCACTTGAGGTGATTTATTGTATAACTCACGGAGGAAGTCCTAATCAGGTGCTGAAAGTTTGGGACTGTTTCAGGATCTTTATAGTGTATCTGTAATTCATTTCAGTGTTGATCTATAATAATTATTTGTAAACGGCTCTAGGGTTGGATAGTAAAAAGGGTGGGTAATATGCATGCCACAGTATATTTGGGCTAGAAGCCATGCCTATAGGACTTTGCATATTGTTATCCTTGCCTCTATTAGTAACCATGCTGTAGGACTTTGTATCTTGTTATGCTTGTCTTGCCATGCTATAAATCATGCCTATAGGTCTCAAGTGCTTCCATAGCAGAAATCCTGTTTATAAGTTAAAATCAATTTCACAAGTAGACGCCATGCCTGTAGGATATAATCTAAATCCAATCTCTTTTATAACAAGTGTTTACATTTTTATTTATCATCATGCCTGCAAAGTTAACGAAATTAACGCTAAACAAGAAGATTTCATGGCTATAGGGTATAACTCTAAAAGTTCTGCCTATAGATCTCAAATAGTTTAGTTAAATAAATAAACTCAGTTCGCATTTCAGTTCGTTTAATTAATGGTTTCTTTTCTCTAAAACGAGTTCTTTCAAACTGCATGGATTTTCCATTAGATATAATGCCTATAAGGATTCAAGAGTCCTCTTTTAAAAGTCTGCCTTGTAGTCATCTGTTATTTTACTCCTAGGCAAGATTTAGGTAATAACTTAAATAAAAACTAAAATTGTCTTTGTCTAACTATCAGCATGTTCAAACAAGTAGGCAAGCCTGATTCAAACTTCTTTTCTGAGTCATGTAATAAATCTGGTTCTACTGTTATCACTTAAATACCTTGTTAGGATCTGAATGTAGACCTTATATGTGTGTGAGTCGTGTTGTCTATGTGCGTCACTTGTGGAGGTGTATATGAGCCTTTTATATGTTTTTTGCGGTCCCCCCCCCCCCCCC
>MU734201.1:29036-64649 GCA_026770625.1 Nicotiana glauca | reverse complement strand
TTTTTATTTTTTTTTCGGGCCCCCCCCCCCCCCTAAATGCAATCCTATGTGTTCTTGTTTATCGCCTAGTATTTTGCCTTTAAACCTGAGGGTCTACCTTTAACCATTTTTTTATAGGACAGGACTCTTGAATTCCTTCGAGACTGATAGGAAGGGATGATTAACAGCATGCAATAGGGGTCGAGACCAACATGCGCTTTAATTACCTTCAAGGGGCAGTAAAGGGTAGATATGGATATGATGCCAGTGCGCTAATGCCATGCGTAGCCCCTTTCTTAAGGAGTGATTATCGAGCATTGTACTGATTTGATCGATATTACAGACAAACCTAGGACACCCCTCTTTCATTCATGAATATTTTTAGATTGTAATTCTTTTCAAAATCTCGCTCTTTCACTAATTTTAAGCTTAAATCCCCTAATATTTGAGACATAGTTGTTTATTTGCTAATTGTACAAATTCACAAAAAAATTGTTTGGTCGGGAACCCATCTAGTGGATCCCGAGGGTCGCCTAACACCTTCCCTTAGGATAATTTCAAGACCTTACCCTATCGTTGGTTATTAAACGTAGTTATAAATGAACTTTATGGGTGACCTAACGCACCTTAAATCATTAGGTGGTGACTCTCCCAAAACTACAAACCCTTTTCCCAAAAGGAAAGAGTTGTCCCACCCAAAATGTCATAAACCCGATTCCGCGAGGAAAAATAGGGGCGCGACAACTCGTAATCTCATTACTCTTTACATGTGTGCAATTATTTGGGTGTTTAATGTCATGCCACTTCAAGCCTGCTCTAATTCGTTCTTCTTACTAAGTGATACATTCTGATTGCTTTATTTTCAATTAAACCTAATTAATGTTTATTTTATTTTGTTTGGATTTCTAGAAAATGATGTCTGCCAGAATTATTTTTTCTTGTTGAATCCCTTACGCATCACTTTTTATCTTGTGGTAAACTATGTGATGGCATTGTATAAGTACTTATTCTAGTAGGTTTTTCCTTGACATTATTATCCTCAATGCTTGCCTATTGTAGATGACTATGTTGACTGAATCCTTGTCTTCCCTTTTAAGCTTAATTGACTACTCAAGACTGATATTTATCATGAACCACGACATAAGATCTCATAGAAAATTAATATATGCCTAGAACCTATGAAAATATGTCTATGCCAAATCTTTTATATGTACCGGTTATTTCTTGAAACCAACTTGTGATCATATGAATTATACATGCCAATACTATTGCAATACCACGGCAGACTTCTTCTTTACTTTGATGTTTTATTCTTACTAGTTGTTTGAGACTCCTCGGATGATTTTCAATCCATGTATTGTTTGCTCCTCTTCACATGATAACTGCTTACTTTACTTACCTGAAAGTGAGCCCCTCCCTATCTGAATGCTCACTTATTGATAAAATGAATTTTCTTGACCATTCCATATAGTAAGCTCTACAAATTAGTTGTTCTCATTAGGCTCTTATGTTGAAGGTTCCATGTCAAGTCTGCACCTTACTGGTCTTGTCTAGGGCAATGCCAGATTTCCATGTTCAAACCCCTACTTAAAGGCCCTTAGGATGGTTTTGGCTCATGCTTTGTTCTGGAACTTTGTTTGAAATAGTCATTTTGCTCTTAAACTCTGTTTCTAAAGTTAAAACCACAAACCTTGACTCATATATGCTTTGTATGTCATTTAATTTAGTATGATCCTATCTATACGTCTTGGTTAGAGTTATTATTGGTCACAGCTTAAAGACCGAGTGTTTTAACCTTCAGAGTTGTTAAATTAACTCTGTATAGTTTGTCACATGTATAGCCATGTTTGGCATCTATTTGGGTAAAAAATTACTGCCCAGTATGTTCGACCTTCTTTTGTACCGGAGGTTTGAAGAAAAATGTATGCACCTACAGTTTGGGTATGCGGTCCTTATGAAGTTCTAAGCTTTTTTGGAGACCCAAATGTATTATTATGTTATTCTATATTCGTATTTGGGCCTGTAATCATTCAATATGGTCTGTACTAACTTGTTTCACTAAATGGTGGGGAAACTAATAAAAAGGGAACTAGGGTATTCTAATGCTTGCATAGAAGGGTACAAAATATGCATGCAGTGTCTATGTGTTCTATTTGCTATTTCGTTTAGTATGCCTTATTTGTTGTTTCATTTAGTGTGTTACAAAATAATAGGAATCACACCTATAGGAGTCAAGCACACACTCCACTTAACTTTTCAAATATATTGGCTCAAGTAATTGCTACAATTGTTGCATGCCTACTACTGAACACTTTTAGATAGCATTCCTATAGCATACAATAATATATGCCTTTACTAATGCTCATCTAGATATCATAACCATAGGGTTTTAACTAATTAATCAGCATCTCCCGTCACTTTCACTATACTGACTCACTTAGATGACATGCCTATGGGTATAGAGTTATTATTTTAGATGTCAACAATCAAAAATCTTGCCTATAGGACATTGTCACCTGCCAAAGAAGCACGTCTACAAAATCAGCACTAGTGATTTGAAACTTTGGGATTGTTTCACTACCTCATTGCACAAAGCATTGAAGATCATGTCTATAAAACTCGCAATGCCTTTAATATGCAAATTAATTAGTCTAAAGTTGCAATACTGCTGGAAATCAAAATCACATAGAAATCATGCCCATAGTACTTAACTAATATAATGTGTTTAAAACTATCTATTATTTAATCTGCCGGCGTGTAATTTGATGTTTATGTCTGCAGGTTAACTTGAGACTTTCCTTTCATTCATGTGTAGTCCTATATATATTTAATGTGTACTAGTTTTATCATTCTTGAGCATCTCTACAACTCCATAATAGTAGGTCCAAAGCCTCTTAGACCATAGGCATGGGACAGATAGCGCACGCATAGGAACGAGCTAAAATTGAATAAGAGCACTTTCAGGCAAACAACTTTAACATAGTAATCAAGTAGGAGGAGACGATTGTCTGTCCCTGCTAAATATTATAAGCAACTCCTACCTCAAAAGAGTTTCGAAGTATTATTTTTGTTGCACGAGGAGATCCTTTAGGCTAAAAACCTTAGGATCCCCCTCCCACATTTCTTTAGATGTTTGTTGTTCACACTTAGTTACCAAATATGACTTATTAAGTTGTACTGTATATCCCTCTTGATCGAGTAGTAAGAACATAAAAATTCATGAGAAATTAAAATCATCCCTCACAATTTGGTGATCCTCTCGTCGTACGCTAAAGGAGCTACCACGCGAGGCCTATGAGAGGCCAAAAAAGCCCTAACATTCCTATGAAAATTATCATTCCTAGAACCCATGGCATTTAAATCACAAAGGTTGTTGCTCTAGACATCATTTGTTTAAGGTGATAGTTCGTGTTCATCTTGTCCTCCAAAGGTGAATTTTGATCTTCCTTTAGGGATAGGTTGGGAATGACAATGTATTTCCATGCATTTTTTGTTCACTAGTGATCCTAGAAATTGAGCTTTTCTAACATGGAGGGATGACAATTGAGAAATTATTTGTTTTCCTACCTCTCTTATAACAAAATGATTAAAATTTCTTCTAGATTTGCAATCATAGTACATGCTTCCTAGTATTAGTTGTGCACCTCGCAATCTTAGTATATGTGGAAGTTAGTTTGGAGGATCCGTAGTCGAGTAAGATGGATTGGTGATTTGTATGGGATTTAATGTTTTATAAAGAGTAATAATCCTCATTACTTGAATTGTTGGTGGGTGTTACACTCTCCAAAGGTGTATTATTATAAGAAGACAGAATTGGGTATTTTCCATTACACTTTGAAGGAGGTAGAAAGATATTTTCAGATATATTATCAATTTGCATAGAGCAAGATTAGTTTGGCATATTATACATGGTTATCCCCTAACATTGAGACTTGATGGATGTCTGGCAGAATCTATGTCAAGGGATTGTACATTGCCCCTAGGCATAGGTTTGTGTGGGTGTTGGAAAGCAATGTGCAAAGCTGGGTGTGTGTCTAAGTTAGTGCATGGACTTAGACAAGCCAGCTAGGCAAGGTGCCTCGAGTGTTGGCAAGACAACCTTGGTCTGTGGGCATCGACTATGGCAATGAAGGCACATAGCACTTGGCCAAAGCATGCACATGGATTAACGGGACGACTAAGTTTATTGCAAGATGTGGTCATGATCTTATGAGCGAGGCATAATCCAAAACAAGGCAAGCTAGGAAGACTATGGTCAAAAGCTGGAAGACAAGTGTGCAAGACATGTGATGGAAAAGGTGTGCTATGTATATGTTGTGGAAGTTAGAGGCATGTGAAAAGTACATGAGCAGTAGGCTAAAATGCGGAAGACAAGTCCAAACTCGTGGGAATGGTTTGAATTCTAATTCAAACAAATTGGTTATGCTAGTTTATAGTTTTCCATGTGCAAGGCACATTGTGTAAAACTGCCTCAATAATTTTCCCCTTGTAAACTGGCATGGGCAGTCCCCTTTATGTTCTGTAATAGTGTTGGCTAAGGCAGAGTGTTACGGCTTTGTGTGATTTTCTAGCTGAGTCCTTTGTATTTTGCGAGAGTAATAAAGGTGAGGTGATTTTACCCTTATATGTGTGTGTTGTCTACATTTTAAAAAGTCTGAAATTGTCTAACCCAAACAGTGTACAGAAAAAGTGAGGCCGAGTGGCTATGTTTTTAGCTACTGTCGTGCAATGTTAATAGTGTTAAAATTTACCCTGTAACAATTGGTATCATATCTTGGTCTTGATTTGTGGCCATGGCTAGTGGATCCACTTTGGATTTGCATGATCGTGTGCAAAGATTGGAGGCATTGATCGATGTGACTTATGATCCTTAAGACATGGCAGATCTAATTGTTGAGATTTACCGTCTAAAGGATGGAACAGATCAATTTTGGGAGGGCATTCAGGAAATGTGTGAGGCAACAAATGTTCAAGTTGATGAATTGAGAAAGGAAATCAAAATTCTAAATATTGAAATTACTGTTCCTCAAAGGGCATTGGCTGCTCCAAGCCAAGGCAGTGAAGAACGTTCGAAAGTGAATATCCTGGATGTTAAGGCATTTGGGGGAACACGTAGTGCTAAAGAATCAGAGAATTTTCTGTGTGATATAGAGCAATACTTTGTTGCTGCCAAAGTTACACACGGAGAAAAAGTCACAATTACAAGCATGTACCTAACGGGAGATTCTAAATTGGGGTGGAGAATCTGCATGGCTGGTGACAAAAGTGCTGGCAGACCCAAGATAGATACGCGGGAGAAACTCCGAAAGAAAATGAAGGACCAATTCTTTCCTAGCAATGCATTTTGGCTTGCTAGGGATCGCTTGAAATGTCTACAGCAAACTGGATCTATTTGTGATTATATTAAGGATGATAAATTGCATAACTTTATTTCTGGAATGCAAGTATGGTCATAGAACAAACTTAGGAGACAGAACGTGAACGATCTCCCAAGTGCAACAGCTGCATCAGATTCTCTAGTGGATTATCACAGTACCTGTAGTCTTTCATAAATTCCTTCTATTTCAAAATCTAAGAAAATGGTGAAGAAGCAAGTGGAAAGGAGGAAAGAAGTTCGAAAAGAAGTTGTGGAAAAGGGCAAGGTTGTTGCTGATCGATATGCTAGAAACAAAGGCAATGTAAACAAAAAGAGTGATGGTTGATGGACGTACGACGGACCACGCATTGTTAAGAATTGTTTGAATGGGGAATGGGTTAATGTTTTGCTTGCTATAGAAAATAAGCGGTATGGAGAAGGTCAGGAAGTTGTTGCTCCCTTACTGAATCCTTTGCAATTGTTGAATGTTATCTCATTGGTAAATGCCACAAGCAACAAGACTAACCCTCATTCCTTGCTGATGCATATCGAAACAAGAATTGGGGACAAAAGTGTGATAGCTATGGTAGATACTGGCGCAACTCACAGCTTTGTTACAACCATTTTGGTGCATAAGTATGAATTGAGTGTGAGTAAATGTCCCTCTTACATGAAGACTATGAATTCTAAAACACAAGCCATTGTGGGTATGGCTTACGATGTTCCATTGGAAGACTTTGAGGTGAAAAGGAAAGTTAATTTATGGTGATTCAATTAGAATACTTTGAGGTGATCCTTGGAATTGACTTTATAGGGAAACATCACTTTGTTCCAATGCCTCATTTGGACAGAGTGATGATTATGCATGAAATAGCTCCAGGTTTTGTGAAGGTTATTCAGCCTTATGTGAAAGAAGACTTCACTAATTTCTGCCATGATGGTCGAGAAAGAGTTGAAAAGGGGAGATGAAACTTTCCTTGCTGCTATGGTTGAGGCGAAGCCTGACGTAAAGGTTGAAGTGTCAGACTTGGTGCCCAAATCTTGAGTGACTTTGCTGGTGTGATGGCACTAGAGTTGCCTAAAAATCTACCGCTACAGAGGGCCATTGATCACAAGATAGAGTTGATACCGGGTTCGATGCCTCCTACTCAACCTCCTTATCAAATGGCACCAAAAGAGTTGGCTGAATTGGGGAAACAATTGAATGAGTTGCTTGATGCGGGACTGATTCAGCCATCAAAAGATCCATTTGGTGCACCTATTTTATTTCAAAAGAAATAGGATGGGACGCTTCAGATGTGTGTTGATTATCGAGCGTTGAACAAGGTGACTATGAAGAACAAATATCCAGTTCCGTTGGTGCAAGACTTGATGGATTGAATGAGAAAGGCCTTGCTGGTTCATGAAGCTTGATTTACGGTCTGATTATTGCCTGGTACAAATAGTTGAACGTGAAGAGTCTAAAACTACTTGTGTTACAAGGTATGGCTCATATAAATTCATTGTTATGTCGTTCGTGTTGAAAAAAAGCCCCTGCTACTTTTTGCAACCTGACGAATGATGTGATGTATGACTACTTGAATGACTTTGTCGTTGTCTACTTAGACGACATTGTTATCTATAGTCGGACCCTATATGAACATATGTCACACTTGATCAATGTGTTGTCTCATTTGAGAGAGTATAAGTTGTATGTGAAAATGGAAAAGTGTAAATTTTATAAATAAAAGATCAAATTTCTTAGGCACTCGGTGAGCTAAAATCGAGTGTGGATGGACCCGAACAAGGTGCAAGTCATTGTGGAGCGGCAGATGCCTAATTCTGTGAAGGAATTGAGATCTTTTCTCGGGTTGGCTAACTATTACCAAAATTCATTGCTGGTTACTCAAAGAAAGTTGCTCCTTTAACAGATTTGTTGAAGTAGAACGTTAGGTGGGATTGATCAGAAAAATACAGTGCTGCGTTTGATCTGATGAAAGAAGTCATTGCCTCCGAACCTATCTTGCGGCTTCCTGAGTTTATGTTACCCATTGAAGTTCATACTGATGCTTCCGACAAGGCTGTTGGGGGTGTGCTGGTTAAAGAAGTTCATCATGTAGCCTTTGAAATCAGGAAATTAAATAAAACCGAGTAGAGGTATTCGGCTCATGAAAAGGAGATGGTTGTTGTTATTCATTTCTTACAAATCTGGCGTGTTTACTTTCTGTGAATAAAATTCATCGTGAGTACATCCAATGTGGCTAATACGTTCTTCAAGACACATAAAAAGTTTAGTCTAAAGAAAGCATGTTTGGTAGGAATTTTTCGCAGAATATGACTTTGTGTGGTAGCGCAAACCGGGAAGACACAACCAAGTTGCGGATGCATTAAGTCAAAAAAAATCTTTGCTTCTATTTATTCCATTACACGACTTGAATTAGATTTTCTTGATATGATCAAGTCAGCTGATGTGAATGATCCACTGTACATAAAAACAATGAATCATGTGAAATAAGGTACTGTGAGGAGGTAATGGATCGAGGATGATCTTCTCCATTTCAAAAGGGCGAAGAATCGTGGTTCCACTTGGAGACGGACTGTGTCATGAATTATTAAAGGAGACACACGATAAACTTTGGGCTGGTCATCCATGTATTAAAAGGATGATGGCACAATTGTCTCGATATTATTTCTAGCCAAAGATGGAGCAAGATATTCAAGTTTATGTGAAAAGTTGACTTGTGTGTCAGCTTGATAAAATCGAACGGAAGAAACAGGCAGGGTTGCTGCAACCTTTGCCTATTCCTGAAGAAACATGGCAGTTTGTTTCGATGGATTTTATCAGCAGGTTCCCTAAAGTCAATGTATTGTCTTCGATTATGGTGGTGGTCGACAGATTTTCCAAGTATATTATTTTCATCGCTGCCCCAACTGAATGTCCCTCTAAGGTTGTTGTAGAGTTATTCTTCAAAAATGTGGTGAAGTATTTCAGAATGCCAGAGGATGTTATTATGATATTTGTGCACGGTTTACAGGCCAATTTTAGACTTATTTGTTCAATTTGATGGGTAAAAACTTGAAGTTCTCAACGGCAGACCATCCCCAAACTGATGGCCAAACTGAAAGAATCAATCACTTGTTGGAAGAGTACTTGAGATATTTCATGGCTTCTAGTCAGCAAAATTGGACAGCCTTGTTAGATTGTGCATAATTCTCCTAAAATTTGCACAAGTCTTCAACAATGGAAAATAGTCCATTCGAGATCGTTTTGGTAAAGAAGCCTAGGCTACCAATGAAGATGGTGCAATAGAAAACTGGTGGGAAGTGCCCAACTGTATATCGCTATAGTTTTGACAGGCATACCACGATGGATGAAGAGCAGATAGTTTGAAAGTGGCGTATAAATGCATGAAAAGCTATTTTGATCAAAACAGACGACAATTAGAGTTCAAAGTGGGCGACAAAGTGTTGTTGAAGCTTACTCCTCAAATCTGGAAGAAGATTGATAGCAGGGTAAGGAATAGGGCATTGATTTCAAGATATGATAGTCCTTTTGAAGTTATTGAAAATGTGGATGAAGTTACTTACCATTTGAAGCTATCGGAAAGAATGAAGTTACACCCAACTTTCCATGTAATTTTTTAAGGCCTTGTGTGGATGATCCTGCAAATCCGGAAAGGCATAAAATCAAGAGAGCTCCTCCTGAAGTGCGCAGTCAGATTAAGGATGAAATTGAAAAGATTCTGGCGTACCAGGTACGTGGGATACACAAAAAGAATAGATGGAATTTGTTTTTAATTCAACGGAAAACCAAACCCGAGGTAGATGCAACTTGGGAGAAGGGTCATTTATTATAGAAATTTGAAGAACAAATAGAGGACTACTTAAAATCAGCCTCGACAAGGGCGTCGAGTTCAACCTATGGGGGTGGTTTGTTAGCCCCTTACATTGAGACTTTATGGATGTCGGGCTGAATTTATGTCAAAGGCTTGTATATTGCCCCTTGGTATAGGTTTGTGCGGGTGTTCGAAAGAAATGTGCAAAGCTGGGTGTGTGTCTAAGTTAGTGCATGGACTTAGACAAGTCAGCTAGGCAAGGTGCCTTGAGTGTTGGTAAGGCAACCTTGGTTCGTAGACACTGACTATGGCAATGAAGGCGCATGTCAGTGGGACAACTAAGTTTATGACAAGACATGTTCACGAGCTTATAGGCGAGGCATGATCCAAAAAATGTCAAGTCAGGAAGACTATGGGCAAAAGCTGGAAGACAAGTGTGCAAGACATGTGACGGAAGACGTTCTATGCATGTGTTGTGGAAGTTAAACGCATGTGCAAAACACATGAGCAGTTGGCTAAAATGTTGAAGATAAGTCCAAACTCATGGGAAAGGTTAGAATTCGAATTCAAACACATTGGTTATGCTTGTTTTTAGTTTTTCATGTGCAAGGCACATTTTGTAAAACTGCCCCAATAATTGTCCCCTTGTAAATTGCCATGGACAGTTCCCTTTAAGTTCCATAATTGTGTTGGCTAAGGCAGAGTTCTACATTTTTGTAAGATTTTCCAACAGAGTCCTTCGTATTATGCGAGAGCAATAAAGTTTGTGTGATTTTACCCGTATATGTGTGTGTTGCCTACGTTTTATAAAGTTTGAAATTGTCTAATTCCCAAACAGTGTGCGGAAAAAATGAGGCTGAGTGGATGTGTGTTTAGCTACTATCGTGCAGTGTCAATAGTGTTAAAATTGACCTTGTAGCAGTTTCTTTAATGAGGAAGCTATTGTGGTTGCAATTGCTCTATTTCTATCCCATTTTTACCGTGATTTGTAGTGTGTCCTAGTTTCCCACACATTATACATAATATTCCATCTACTTCATACACCATATCTTGTTTTTGGATTCCAAAGAGCACAATTGTCTTTAAGGGTGTCTCAAGTGTGATATCGATACCTATTGTAGCGTATCATCCTCTGAAACTGACAGATGTGCATGCATTAACTTTCTGGACCTTCCAATTCTAACGACCCGACTGGTCGTTTTAAGCATTTGCACTTTGATCTCCAGTTCTCTAGCATGACTTATCCTGTGTGATGTATTATGACTGATGTAAATCATTTGTTTTGGTTTTCACGGAAATCGAAATGAATTTGAAAGAACAATTCTCAGTTGTAGCTTGAAATTTGAAAGGTTTGACCAATATTTGACTTATTTGTATATGAGCTCAAATCAGAATTTTTATGATTTGGTTAGCTCCGTTAGGTGATTTGGAACTTGGGAGTGTGATCGGAATGCATTTTGAAAGTCCGTGGAAGTTTTAGGTTTGAATTGGCGATAGTGAGATTTCGGCATTTTCCGGTTGATAGGTAAGATTTTGATATAGAGGTCGGAATTGAATTTCGAGAATTGCAGTAGCTTCGCGGTGTCATTTGTGATGTGAGTGCAAAATTTAATGTCATTCAGATGTGGTTTGGTTAGGTTTATGATCGAAAGTGAAATTTGGAAGTTGTTAGAAATTTAGGCTTGAATTCAATGTGTTTTGGGTAATTTGATGTTGTTTGAGGCGTTCTGAAAGTTGGAACAAGTTTTAATGATGTTATGGGGTGTGTTGGAATATTTGGTTGGGGTCCTATGTGTTTAACCAAAAAATGGGATTCCAATCAAAGCTAGAATTTAGAAGAACTCTGGTTACTAATAATCAAGAAAAGGAATAAAAGAAAATAATTCTGACTAGCAATATGGTAATCAAGAAAAACGAATGATACGAATGTCTATTTCAATAGCATTATATGTCCCACAACTGATTACATATCTCCTTTTTATTGCTTCCTTTGAGAATGTGCGTTATGCTTAAATCATAATGATGATATTATGAGTAATTAAAGATATTGAATGCTAAGTTACAGAATCATTACATTGAATGTATATATTCCTTAATGGACTCAGTATTTAATACCCATTAAATGTCGTATCTGCACTCTTTTCTATAGCCAGATTCATTTTTTCTGATGGCCGGATATAAATAGATTTAAATAGGTACCGGCGCGGAGCTTCTTGTCCCCTGCCTCTTATTCTTTTTTTACTCCTGTCTGTTTTGTAATTCCTGAACCATGACTAATTATAATTTATTGATCAACCCATGTGTCATGACACATCACCATATATATATATAAATACAGTTTTTCACAATGAAGATAGTCCTCCACTTTCCATTTATTCATCAGTTTGAATATTTGGGAAGTGGAATTCATTAAAGGAGAATTTTTGTCACCATTAATGCTCTGACAGAGTTGACGCTTCAATTGTCACTTCCATTTAATGCATTAGACACGTGTCATCCCCTTATCGATTCCACAGTTTCGCAGCAGTTTCTCAGGTTTTCTTTTCGGCTTACCTGTTCACAAAGTGTCAGTTGTCATTATTATGCTTCTTCCATCATCTTACTTTTTCCTTTTGCCGGTTACCCATTAGTATAAATATAACTTCTTTACTTTTCTTTTTAATTCTTCAAAAACTTCTTACTCTCTTCCGCTTCACTTCAATCATCTTCATCATGACTTCACCAAACCCTAACGCTAGGAGAACCCCCATTTTAGATAACTTCCCCAACGCTTCGATTAGACACATAAGAGGGGGTAGACTCCATAGCTTAGGATCTGCTCGCAGTGGCAGCACATCCACTCCTTCTTCAAGCTTTGGCCCTTCTTCTAAGAGTAGAGGTTCACATTCTTGGAGGGCTTCTTCTAGGAACAAAGAATCCTATGAGCCTCTAGTTGAAGAAATAGTCCCTACATAAATTCCTTTTTATCATGATAGAGAGTCTCTTAGAACCCAAGTTGCCTCTTTAGATCGTGTTGATGCTTTCCCTCTCAAATCATAGATATTTTAACTCCCATAGTTCGTAAAGATTGTCATTGGAGTGACGATTTTCCAATTATCATTCCTAACCCAAATCAAAGGATCACTTCTTATTTAATCGGATTCTCTTTTGTTTACACGTACCGTTTCACTCTAGGGTTTGAACCAGCTATTGATCCGGCCATTCTAGAATTTTGTCATTTTTTTACGTGTGTTTTGGTCAAATTGGTCCGATTGTTTGGAGGGTTGTCGCCATCTTGAGGCACCTCTCTAACATGGTGGATGTTGAATTTACTTTTTCCCACCTAATTCACCTCTATTCCCCTAGGCTTTTTCACAACGGTGTGTTTACCCTAACAGCCTGGAGCAAGAGGGTTTTTTCTGAACCCCGAGGATGATAAAGACCATGGCTGGTATGCTCGATTTATTGCTGCCCCCACTGCCGGTTTAGTGGGTGAAAATAATGTTCCCTTCCCTGAGAAGTTGAACTTTGCACATAAATGTTAAATCTTCCTCGTGTTTTTTTCTTTTCAAAACCTGCTTACTTTTCTAATGTCACTTCTTTTTCTTTTATTAGCAACCATGGGTCTTGTGGAGTCTGTTCCCAACTTTCGTAGTTGGGTAGGAAAATTGCTGAAGACCGCTACAATAGAGGATAGGTCGTGGAAAACCCTTTCTAACTGTTAGGGTTGGAAAGTAAAGACTTATGGTATTGGTTTCCATTTTTACCTTGTCTGTATATAAATATTTTCTTTTTTCTAATTTTTATCAGGATTTACTATTCGTGGAGTCATTGTAGAGGCAGTCAAGGCTTATCGTGAATATTTGGGTACTCGTACTTCTTCAGCCCAAGATATATTCTTAGGTTCTTCAAAAATAAAAGCTGTTGAGGAAGATGATTCGGAGGAAGAAGAGGAGGGTTTCTTGGTGTCGAGACTACGAGCCAAGAGACGTATTGTCTTTGATGATGAGGCTGGAATCTCCCGTCTTCTATCTCTTTCCGAGCATGTTATTACTCTAATTATCATCCCTGATAATGTTGTCCCTCTTCACGACACTACTGAGTCTATCGACCAACTTTTTGTCAGTGGTTTTGGTAATGGAACTTTAGGACCTGTTCTACATGAATTTCCTTTATCTTCTTTTTCATCTCCTGTACCTGTGATTGCTTCTTTACCTTCATCAAGTGTTGCTTCTGTCCTTTCTTCCACTATTTTTAATCCTTCCACCGCTCCTCCTTTGGCAATTCCTCTACCCATTGTTCACCATACGGAGGTGGGCTCTTAAAGTAGGAGTACTACTATGAGGAGTGTTACCATTGAGATTCCTACCAACAACAGTCTTTTGACAAAGTCTGATCAAGTTGATGCTTGGATCAAGCCTTTGATTGGACCCATCGAGAAAGCTAAGCATAAAAGCCATAGCAACCTGACTCTCATGAATGATATAGTGCATGCCACTTTAAGGGTATTTTCTGTTCCTTCTTTTCTTCATTTTTAAAAACTTTTGACTTAGGATTCCGACTTTCCCCCTTTTATTACTTAGGCCAATCTTATTGGCACCGAGTTGATGAAAAGAATCTCCCTCTTGGAGAAAGTGGCACGTGATTTGGAGAAGAATGCTCGTGATGAAGAGGAGGTTGCTCGTGATTCTCAGTTGGAGGCAGACAACTAGATAGATCAGTTTGAAAGCGCCAAAATCGACATGGAGGATTTGCAGGATAGAAGAAGTGCCTTAGAACAGCAAGTTCGAGCATTAACTTTAGAGCTGGCGGTGATGAATGTTTCCTCAATCCAAGCTGAGAAGGAAAAAGAACGCCTGGAGTCTTTCTTTTCAGAACAGCTATCAAAGGCTAGCGAAGAAAATAGGGCGTTAAAGGCTTTGTTGGATCAGAAAGAGGTTTATGCTGGGGAGCTTGTGCAAAACCTAACACAGGCACAAGAGGATCTTCGAGCCTCTGTTGATAAGGTGCACGCTTTGTAGAGCTCTCATGCCATCCTTCAATCATCTTATAGTTCTGTTTTGACTGAGAACGAAGAACTTAAGAAAAATGTCGCTGCTTGGGAGAGGGATTATGAACTCCTTGAAGAGAAAACTGATGTTGAGGTAAGTTGGGATTTCTTAAATTCTTGTCGTGACACCTTAGTTGAAATAGGCCAAGAAAGCTTCAACCTGGAATCAGAATTAGCCAAGGTGAATGAAACCATTAAACAATCTCAAACAACAGAAGATTTTTCATCTCCCGAGGTTTAAGCTCCCGTAATTGAAACTATCTTGGTTGAAAATCCCGTAGTTGAAGTCCCTGTGAACGCTGAAATTGCCACGGATGTCGCACCTTCTTCAAGTTCAATCGTGCCTCTTGTTGCAAGCCAAGATGAAACTTCGTCTGTTGATGCTCCAGTTGCTTTGATTGAAGATCAACCCGCATCTGTAAACGATTCTTCTGAAGTTGAGCCCATTGATCATCCTTCCTCAGTTATTTCTTCTTAGTGAAAAAATTTACATTGCTTTAAATTCACTTTTTGTAGGTATCTTTTTGGAAAACTATGTTTAAAGTTCTTGGATTCTTTTGAAAGTTTTTTGTAATCAAACCCTTGGTTATCATTTGAGAGTTGATTTTGGAATAAAAGTCCCCAAGTCTTTCATGGGGCAGTTTACATAAACAATTTCATAGTTTTGTGACTAAGTTGTTTCTTAGTCTTAAGTACTCAAGAAGTTTTTGTGTTATCATTTTAACTTCTATTTGTTCTTATTCTCACCTTTATTCTTAAGGACTTATAGAATAACTTTGCATTTTTATTCTTTGAAAATGCTTCTGTTAATCTCATGATTCAAACATGAGTTTCATAAAATAGGGCCCTTTTATATTTCGACACTTAATGAAGAAGATGTCTCAACTTCATAGTGGTATTAGCATACGATAAAAGAAATAGGAACACATATGTTTCTTTGAATTAACTCGACAAGTTTTTGTTTTTGAACTTTGACAAGTTTTAAATAATACTTTACATGTATTTGAATTACATCTATAACTTTCTCATAACTTTTTTTCTTGTAACAGATTTTTAAGAAAATAATAAACACGAGATTTTACCTTTACCACCCATTTCATCTCAAAATAACAAATGCAATGTTTTTCCTTATAACCTGCTTTAGTACATGGCTTTACCCTAACTATAGTAAGGTTTTCTTTTAGCCTTCGCTCCTGACTTCGTGACTTTTACTCTGCACTTGACCACTTGACCTTTTCAGGCTTGATTTTTCTTCAATCAGGCTTAATTTTTCTTCAATATTCTTTTCCTTCTTTATACGTACTCGTCTATACTATGTAGTACCCCAAGTGTTGGAGTGTTGAAGTATGAAGCCTCGAGCACTTGATTGTTCCCCTCTTTTGGTCCTTTTCCTAAAAGGGAAAAATGCACTAGACTCGGAGGTACGATTTTAGATGAAGACTGACTAACCCGTTTGTATTTCTATCAGAATAATTGTAACCCTAGGGCAGGAATTTTAATTTATTCTGTATGCCTCACAGGTCGTGACTCATCATTTAGTACAGGTTAGGTTTTTGCCTAGCATCTAAAATTGTTAGTAAAATTTTAACAATTCAAAAATAAATTTTAAAAGATGTGTACCTGATCGTGGGTATTCCTTAGAAATAATCTTTTCAAGTGAACTGAGTTCCAATGTGTTGGTAGCATTTTTCCATCCATTGTTTCCAGTTCATACGCTCCTTTGCCAGCAATACCATAAATTCTGTAGGGTCCTTCCCATGTTGGACTAAATTTTCCCATATTAGCTGCCTTTGTTGATTGAAAAACTTTATTTGAGCTCAAAGTCCCCTATTTTAAAAACTCTAAGGCGAGCTTTCCCGTTGTAGTACAATTCTATGACTTGCTTTTGTGCTGCCATTCTTACCAACGCAGCTTCACTTCTTCCTTCATGTAGATCGAGACTCATATGCATTTATTCATTATTGGATTCTTCAGCTGCGTATGCAAACCTTGTACTTGACTCCCCTATCTCAATTGGAATTAAAGTCTCAGCTCCATAAACCAATAGAAAGGTGTTTATCCCGTACTTGTTTTTGTTGTAGTGTGATATGCCCATAAAACACCAGGCAAAACTTTCGGCCAATTGCCTTTTGATTCTTCCAAATGTTTCTTTAAATTATTAATAATAACCTCGTTTTCTGACTCTGCTTACCCATTACCTACTAGATGATAAGGTGTGGACGTAATCCTTTTAATTTGCCAACTTTGATAAAATTCTGTGTTTTGTGCCCCTATAAATTGAGGGCCGTTGTAACATACAATCTCCTTTGGTACTCCGAATCGAGAAATGATATTACGCCAGATGAAATCTCTGACCTCCTTTTCTCATACATGTTTGAAGGCTCCTGCCTCTACCCATTTAGTGAAATAATCAGTAAGTACAAGCATAAATTTTACCTGCCCTTTTTTCTTGTGGTAATGGACCCAAGATATCCATTCCCCACTTTATAAATGGACAAGGTGCAATGACCGAATATAGCAACTCCGCAGTTCTATGCATATTGTTCTCGTACCTCTGACATTCATTACATTTGGCCACAAAATTTTCTGCTTCTACTTCCATTTTAGGCAAATAATAGTCGGCCCTAATCAAGGTTCTTACCAGTGATCTTCCTCCGGCGTGGTTTGCACAATACCCCTCATGTATTTCCCTCATTACATATTTTGTTTCAGATGATCCAAGACATCTAGCTAAGGGGCCACCTAACATTTTTCGATACAAATTACCTTGATTTAGGCAGTAACGAGCAGCCTTTTTCCGAAGTGCATGAGCTTTTTTCTTTTCATCAGGAACGGTTCCATGATGTAAAAAAGCAACGATCTCATTTCTCCAATCCCATGTTAAATTATTAAAATTTACCTAATTTTTTTAGGATCCAGAGCTGAATGAAATAGATGAATAATCGAGGAATTTGCATCACTTATCACATCAGCTGTAAATGCGAGATTAGCTAAATCATCTGCTTCAAGGTTCTCATCTCTTTGTACCTGCATAACTTTCCAGGTTTGAAATTGCTTTGTTAGTTCTCGCACATTTTCTAAATATTGTTGCATCCTGGTTTCCCTGCATGTATAAGTCCCCAGCATCTGGTTAACTACGAGTTGCGAATCGCTCTTTATTATGATCTGATTTATGCCCAGTTCTTGAGCTAATTCTAGACCTGCAATCACAGCTTCATATTCTGCCCCATTCTTAGTTATAGAATGACATTTTATTGCTTGTCGTATAATTTCACCTGTAGGTGGTACGAAAACAATCCCTAAACCTGCTCCTTTCACGTTAGATGAACCATTGGCAAATAAAGTCCAAATTCCTGGATTAGCCCCATTAAGTAACTATACTTTTTTTCTGCTTCTACTTGCATCCCTTGGCTAAAATCAGTCACGAAATCATAAAATAATTGTGATTTAATAGCATTTCTAGGTTGGTATGTGATTTCATATTCACTTAACTTTATAGCCCATTTAGCCAACCTACCTGATAATTCATGCTTATACAATATATTTCGTAAAGGATATGCGGTAAGTACAGCAATTGGTTGACATTGAAAATAAGGTCTCAATTTCCTAGATGACATGATTAATGCAAGAGAAAGATTTTTTAACTGAGGATACCTTGTCTCCGTATCTAACAAAGATTTACTAACATAATAAATAGGTGATTGTTTACCTTGTTCTTCTCGAACCAAAACAGCAATTACCGTTACATCTGAAACAGCAAGGTAGATGAGTAGTCTTTCCCTAGCCTTTGATTTTGCGAGCAAAGGTTGATTTGACAAGTATGCTTTCATATCTCTGATTGCCTATTGACATTCTTCATTCCATTCAAAATGATCCTGCTTTTTAAGAGCGCAGAAGAATCTAAAACATTTCTCTGATGACTTTGAAATAAATCTTCCCAAAGCTGCAATCCTCCCTGTTAATCTTTGAACTTCTTTCTTACTTGAAAGTACATCAGGGATTTCCTCAATGGCCTTAATCTGTGGAGGATTTACTTCAATACCATGATTAGAAACAAGAAAACCCAAAAACTTACCTGATGCAACACCAAATGTACATTTTTCGGGATTTAGTTTCATATTAAATTTTCACAAAATCTTAAATGTTTCAGTAAGATGCGATATATGATCTACGGTATGTTGTGTTTTAACAAGCATATCATCTATATAAACCTCCATAGGTTTTCTCAAATGTTCTTGAAACATTTTGATAACTAACCTTTGATACGTTGCTCCTGCATTCTTTAAACCAAAAGGCATTACCTTATAGCAATAAGTCCCCGTATCTGTTATGAACGATATTTTTTCTTCATCATTTGTATCCATTTTCATCTGATTATAACTTGAATATGCATCTAAAAAACTTAACAATTCGTGCCCTGCAGTAGCATCAATTAGTTGATCTATATGAGGTAATGGAAAAAAATCTTTAGGACAAGCTTTGTTAAGATCTGTATAATCTACACAAACTCGCCATTTACCATTCTTTTTTGGTACCACGACAGTGTTAGCTAGCCATTCAGGATACTTTACCTCGCAAATAGACCCATTTTTTAATAATTTATTCACTTCATCTTGAATCACCTGATTTTTGAAAGCACCTTGCTTTCATTTCTTCTGTTTGACAGGTGGGTGGGATGGATCTTCATTCAATTTGTGAGTCATTACCTCCGGTGGTATACCTGTCATATCAAAATGAGACCAAGCAAAACAATATGTATTAGCTTTTAAAAATTCAATCAACTTACGTTTCATCTCCGGACTAAGATTGGCTCGTATGTACACTTTTCTTTCTGGCCTGTGTACAAATAAGACCACTACCTCCAATTCTTCTATTGTAGTTTCGATGTTTTCATTTTCTTCTGGTTATTGGATGAAATCGGGTCTTGAATTCGTATCTGTTTGCCCTGAATTAGCTGAGGTTGATGTTATGTTCTCATCAACTGAATTCTATAATTGCTATTTCTCTTCACCTTTCTCATTTGATTTCACCAAGGATTTGATGCTCCTAGATGTTTGTTGGTCTCCCCTTATTCGAGATATTCCCCCTGGTGCTGGAAATTTAATAACTTGATGTAATGTAGATTGAACATCATCCATGTCATAGATCCATGGCCTACCAGAATTATATTGTAAGCCATTTCCATTTCTACTACTTGAAATTTTGTATCCTTGACAACACCTTCCGCAAATGTAGTGAGCATCACTTCCTCATTTGTTACGACATTGAAACCTGACAAAGTATGCGCGTTTGGCACCAATTTTTCTTCTGCTTGCATTTTACGTAGCACCCATAACAAAATAATGTTCATAGAACTACCTGGATCAATTAAAACTAGTTTGACGTTAGTATCATGTACGAGTAAACATATGTGGAGTTAATAAACCCTCAGCATCCGCATCATCAAACGTGATGTTTTCTTCTTCTAACACATGCCGCAGCTGCTTCCCGTGGGTAATTGTAACTTTTGGAATTTTATTAGCTACGGTATATGACACAGCATTGATGTCTTCGCCCCCACTTATAACGTTAAATGTTCTTTTGGAAGAAGGTGGTTTGGTGGCTCCTGTCTATTTTTCATATATGTATGTTTACGTTTCTCACTGAATAACTCAGTGAGATACCCTTGCTTTAACAAATGATCAACTTCTCACTACAAAAATCTACAATCTGCTATTTTGTGTCCATGATCATTGTGAAATTCACACCAATGATCAGGGTTTTGTCTGTTCGGATTTGATCTCATCTCCTTTGTCCATCGTACCTTATATCCCATGCTTCTTAAAACAGCTACGAGTTCAGAGGTGCTTAGATCGAAATTGTAACCACCGAACCTTGCTTTTAGACTTCCATTATCGTCTCGTGACCCGCGTGTGTTCCGATCGTTTCCAAATCTTAAAGTCGAGCCTGATTCTCTCTTCCTCAATCTACGATCGTACCTCTAATTGTCTTGCTTTGATCGTGAGTCTCTTTCGGCGAGTCCCATATATGGCTCGTACTTGTTTTTACCAGATCTTTTTTCTTTTTCTACACGCCTTATGCTTATTTTTTTCTTCTTTTTTATGTCGTAAAATAATATCTTCTTCAATCCTCATATTTTTACTGTATCTGTTGTATATGTCATTCCATGTTGTTGCTGGGAATTCTCGAAGGCTTTCCCTGAGTCGCCTCGTAGCTTCTGAACTCTTATCATTCAAATTGCTGGTAAAGGGTATGGCTGCCCAATTGTTAGGTACTCGTGGCAATGTCATTCTTTCCTATTGAAATCTGTCCACGAATTCTCTAACCAACTCTGAATCTCCTTGTTTGATTTTGAAGATGTCTTCCATTCTCTTTTCAACTTTTTAAGCTCCCAAGTGTGCACCCACACATATTCCAAATAACAATACTTTGGAGAATCCTCGCTCTGGACTGGTTAATTCAGGTAGCGGTGGAACTCCTAGTGAAACATAGGAGGGAGACCCAGGCAATCCAGTTAATTCTGATTTACAAAATCTAGTACTAACGTTGTAGAAACAGCCCAAGGAGAAAAGTGACCGCATAGAGCAAATACTCGGGGTACCGCCCGTGATCAAGGGGGTAGATATGGATAAGTATTCTCAACAGCCCTGGAAGCCAAGTGTCGACCCTCTCCCATTTCAAAGAAGTTCAAGATGCCTGATATTCCAAAGTATGATGGGATAACAGACCCGCGAGATCACATTACTGCATTTACAACAAGTGTCAAGGGCAATGATTTGACTAAGCAGTAGATTGAATCAGTCTTGGTCAAAATATTCGGTAAAACTCTCTCTAAAGGAGCACTAACATGATATTCTCTTTTACCTTAAAATTCTATAAATTCTTTTGTTGAGCTTGCAGGTAATTGACTAACAAAATCTTGTAAAGCCTTGCTCACCTGAGTAGCGATAAGTTTTTGTAAAGCCTGATCCATAGCTTCAACATTCACAAATTGAACTTGTCTATCTGTGTGAGATCCTTCAGGAGTTCCTTCACGAGATCGTCATGGTGAACCTTGTGGAGAAGGAACTAATGCACTATTGCCTCGCAGATCTCCCTGAAGTTGTTGGTTTGTTTGATTTTATTGGTTTCCTTGGGTGCTGTCATTGTTGTTTGACATAGTTGACGCAACAAAGAAAATCAAGCTAAGATATAACTGATTATAAGATTCCCGGTAACATAACCAATATGTTTAACCAAAAAATGGGATTTCAGTCAAAGCTAGAATTTAGAAGAACACGGGTTACTGGTAATCAAGAAAAGGAATAAAAGAAAATAATTCTGAGTTGCAATACGATAATCAAGAAAAACAAATGATACCAATGTCTATTTCAATAGTATTATGTGTCCCACAACTGATTACGTATCTCCTTTTTATAGGTTCCTTTGAGAATGTACGTTTTGCCTAAATCATAATGAGGCTATTATGAGTAATTAAAGACATTGAATACTACGTTACATAATTATTACATTGAATGTATATATTCCTTAACAGACTCAGCATTTATACTCATTAAATGTCATATCTGCACTCTTTTCTATAGCAAGATTTATTCTTTCAGATGCCTGGATATAAGTAGACTTAAATAGGTACGGGTGCCAAGCTTCTTGTCCCATGCCTCTTCCTCTTACCTTGCTCGTGCCTGTTTTGTAATTCTTAAACCATTACTAATTATAATTTATTGATCAACCCACGTGTCATGACACATCACCATATATATATAAATACAACTTTCCCCAATACTCCATGAGGCTCGGATAAGTTTTAGAAGAGTTTATGGAAGATTTTTGTCATTTTGAGCATAAGCATGTAATGATCCAAAGGTCCTTTTTTAGTTCCAAAGATCGAAATTTCATTTAGAGGCTTCCAGAATTCTAATAATGAATTATAGGAGAGATCTGGAAAATGTGGTCTAATTTCATCAAGTCACAATTGTGTTTTTTATGCGAAACATGAGTCAATTGTTTAACCAGCAAAATGGATAGTGCACTGAGAAAATTAGCTCTAAATTGAGTTTTAATTAAAGTAATAGGTTCGTATTATTCTTTGTGACTCATAAGAACAAGAATCATCGAATTATGAGTTCGTATGATGAACTTAGAGCATTTCTAGTGAAATAAAAACCTGCTGAAATTTTCTGGGCACGTGCTGGTATTTTTGTAGATGCGGTGAATAGTACAGTATCTGTGGTTAATAGTAATCTCGTATCTGCGATGAACAGTACCGCATTTGGGACGAACAGTTAAACCACACTTTCGGTGAACATTACCGCAAATGCAAAAACATTTCGATAGTGTATAATTCGAGCAGTCCGAGAGTTTTCTCATTTTTTGGAGCTATGGAGCTCGGATTGAAGCAATTTTAGAAGCAATTTTAACCATATGGATTGGGGTAAGTGTTCTATATCCAAAGTGATTATATTTAATGGTTCCATGGTTATTTTCATCAAGTATTAGTGAATCAAATGGAAGAAATTGGAGAAAATTTGTTCTATATCTGAATTGTTGTCGAATTTTGGTAAAATTTTTATGGTTGGACTTGTGGTTGGATTGGGTTTCATATTTTTAAATTATTTCCGAGTTCAGAGATGTGGGTCCCGCTGGTAAATTTTGAGTATAATTTTACATTTTTATGAAAAATGTAGAATTTCATATTGAATTAATTCCTATAATTCTTATTAACTGAATTGACCCATTATGGCAAGATTCGAGGCATTCGGTGGTCTATTTGAGAGTCAAAGGCATTGTGGAATAGGATTTTGCTCGGATTAAAGTAAGTAATAATTGTAAATACTATCTTGAGGGTTTGAAACCCCGGATTTTACTTTGAGGTGACTTACACGCTAGATGACGAGCGTGGGGTAGAGCACTGTTGAGGATTGTGAACTAGTCTATCCCGAATGATTATTTTAATGTGTATTTTATAGTTAATTGTTTGATTTTATTATATTTTTGGGTTGTATGCCATGTTTGGGGCCTTCTGCCGACTTGTTGAGACCCTTAGGGGCATTTTTGTTATCTTTCCACACTATATTTGTTTGAAAGCATATCCTTAGTCATGTTTTACCTGGTTATTACTCAAATCCGGCTTTATCTCTATATTATTAAAAAAATGTGGAAACTGTTATGGGCTGAGTTCCCTGTTTTACTGAGATAGACCGAGGGTCTGATTGTGAGATTGATGACTGATATAGACTGAAAGTCTGATGGTAAGGTTAATGACTAAGAGAGGCCACGGGCCTAGTTGTGAGGATTATATATTTATATACTTATATGGATCAGGCTACGCGCTGCAGCAATATAGCGCTTGGGCTGTAGGAGCCCCTCCCGGAGTCTGCACACCCCCAGTGAGCGCCGTCGACGAAATACATGGATCGGGTTGCACGCCGCAGCAATATATGGATTGGGCTGTATGCCGCAGCGGTTATAATATGGTACCTATTGAGCGTGAATGCTGAGTGCGAGCATTGATTGGGTAGAGATGAGTCATGAGTGACAGAGAGGCTAGCCCGAGGGGCGTTAGATATATACATGCACATGAGGGATGCTCTGCCTGAGAGGCTTGTTTATGAACTTGTTGAATTCACTCCTCTTTAAAGTGAGTTTCTATTGAATATGTTGAATTAGTGACTGTTTTCACCCTTTTTTATATTGAGCCTATGTCGAAATGTCGAGCAAATGTTTTAAAACAACTTTTATTTAAACTGGGATTTATGAGATGTTCAGAATTTAATCACTGATTTGGCATTGGTTATTTCCAATAAGATTTTCAAGTTATGAGGTGTTTATGATTGCGGTTTTGCCCAAGGGGCTGTTTTACGAACTACGTCTTGCCTGCGGTGCCGATTATGGTTTTCATCCTTTTTATTACAAATGATAATGAACCCATACAGAATTTACTGGAAGGTATATTAAATGACTTTTACCAAAAAGCTAAATTTAAAATGAGAAGATTGACTCGTAGTATGATTTGAAAGCTTGTTGTACTTATTGAGCGTAATGTAAAAAATGTGGATTCATTGTTTCCTACTGCTCGGTGTTTATTTACTCTTACTACTTACTGGGTTAGAGTACTCCCATTACTCTCTATACCTCGTGTGCAGATTTAGGTATTTCGAAATCCGGTAGCGGATGTTAATGGCTCAGACGCAGAGTCATCAAAATTAGAAGGGTGGTTGCACGATGTTCGCAGCACCGCTTCCTTCCTCTCACTTATATTACTATATTTAGTACATTTTTCTTAGACTCTTGGTGTATTCAGACCTTGATAGATGCTCATGGCTAGTGACACCCCGATGTCGGGCTTGTATGTTATTTTTGCTATGTTCATTCAGATTTATATTATGAAAAATGTTTAATTAAGGGTTATATGGGTATTGTGTTAGGTGGAATTGTCTTCGCGAGTGGCGCCATCATGATCGGGTCGGTTTGGAGTCGTGACAAGTTGGTATCAGAGCCTAGGTAACATAGGTCCCACCAGTCATGAGCCGGTTTAGTAGAGTCTCGCAGATCGGTGCAGAGACATCTATATTTATCCTCGAGAGGCTGTAGAACCTTTAAGAAAACTTCGTATTCTTGAATTCATATCGTGCATTCGTGATTCATCTTGAAAATTAACTCTTGAAATTCCTTCCTTTCACACATTCATATGCGCACATGAGCTCTCAGTATCAGATGTGCCTTGAGGGCTTGTGATTCCCCAATTGAGGGGCGAGATTTGACCTCTATGAGTTGATGTTGGGTCAGTCTGGAGGACTTAAGGCCGGATCTTTGCCTATGGCTTGAGCACCGAGGTACTGATTGTGTGAGCAAATGCTCTTGAACTTATGTATTCGGTATTTTTTATTTTTTATTTTTGATAAAACTAACATTTTATTTCATCAAAAAAACATTCATTACATAACTAGATTAATACTGACCATTAATCTCCTATTTCTATTTACATTCATATACTGGCCTACACTATTTCATAGTAACTAACTATACTAAGGAAAATTGTTCAAGCTCTCCAATTCCTTTTGCCATTTAGCTTACTTCCTCCCTTGAATGTGTATATGTATAGCAATTTCCTTGCATAATTCATCCATGTTATATCTGCCTTTGTTGAATCTAATTGAATTCCTTTTGCACCAAATGCAATATACAACCATTGCAAAAGTTGATGTAGTTACTTTTGGTTTACAATTTTTGCTTTTTGCCTGTCTGCTTATCCAAAGTATTTCATCTTGCCAACTTTCTATTTGCCTTGTGATTCCAAGCAATTTCAATAGTCTTTCCCATAAGTTGTTTGTTTTTGGACAACCAAAATATAAATTATCAAAATCTTCCATGTTGGTTGAACAGAACACGCAGTCTAGTGGGACTTCAATTCCAAAATTCATAAGTTTGTCGACTGTTGCTAGACTTTGATGAATAGCTAGCCACAGGTGGAATTAGAATCTAGGATGAATATGTGTATGTAGATGAAGACTTTTCCACATAACTTTTGGGAATTGAGGCTGTATCTAAACCTAAGCTTTGTGGATTTGGAATTTGTCTTGCCTTGTTAATGTCTCCAATGTGGTTGTAATGCTATTTTTTTCCAAATTCATCTGCTTCAAATCCTCTCTTGCCTCAATGATCTTCCTAATCACCCATGTTGCTGCTTTGGTTGTATTTATTTCTGCAATATCTCTGTTCTTTATATAATAAGTGTGAGCCCATTTGATCCAAAATGTATCTTTCTTCATAGTCAATGCCCAGAGATGTTTCATCAATGTTTCTCTATTCCATAACTTCATATTTATAATATTCAAACTTCTTGTAGCTTTAGGTTGACATAGCTTATCACATGTGACCAAATCTTTCCTTGAGCATTCGTTTAAGCCAGTCCACATAAAGGTTCTACATATTTCTTCTATCATCTTCATGATCTTCTTTGGCAATAAAACAAATTTGAGTCCAATATGTTTGTATGCCAAATAGCACAGATTTGATCAATTAAATTCTTCCTGAATATGAAAGCAGCCTAGCTGACCAGCATCCTACCCTTTCAGTGATCCTTTCTACCAGTGGTAGACATTGGTGAATGTTCAGCTTTCTTGTCGACAATGGAAATCCCAGATACTTAAAGGGAAATGAACCCTCTGTATATCCAGTAAGTTCTAGCAATTGCTCCTTTATGTGCTGTGCCACACTAGTAAAATATATGGAACTATATTTTGCATTAGCTTGCAGTCCAGAGGCAGCTGAAAATCTATTAAAGACTTCCTATATTTTAGTAACTAAGTTAATATCAACCCTGCAAAACATTAAGAAATCGTCAGCATAACATATGTGAGTTGCTCCCAGCTTTTTGCACGTTGGATGGAACTTGAATTCCTTTTGTGTTGCCAGTTGTTTCATCTCCATTTGCAAGTATTCCATTGCAATCACAAAAAGGTAAGGAGACACTGGATCTCCTTGCCTTATTCCTCTCTAAGTTGGGAAAGGTTTGGTCAAGCCCCCATTTAGAATGAAGGAATAGGATAGTGTTGTCACACATTCCATTATCCATAGAATGAATTTCTGGTGGAAGCCAAGATCAGCAAGCATGTATTTGATGAACTGCCAGTCTAGTGAATCATAGGCTTTTTTAGGTCCACTTTGAGAACACATATGGGAGACAAACCTTTCCTGTTATAGCTATTGAATAGTTCATGACAAAATAGGATATTATCAACAATGCTTCTCCCTTCTATAAAAGCAGACTGTGATTTCCCTATTATGAACTCAATCACCCTTTTAATTATTTTAGTCAGAATCTTTGCTATGATTTTGTACATCGTAGTGCAGCAAGCTATAGGTCTATAGTCTTTCACTGTTGTGGGAGTTGGAACTTTTTGGATCAAAGTTATAGCTATACAGTTCCATGTTGGCTTCATCTTGCCTGTTTTAAAGAAGAATATCACAGCATCATATATATCTTGTCTAACTTCCTGCCAATGTTTTATGAAAAACTCTATTGGAAATCCATCAACTCCAGAGGCTTAATCATTTGGCATGTCCTTCACTGCTTCATCTATTTCTGCATGTATGATTTCCTGAATTAGGTCGTGTTGTTGTTACATTGAGAGACACTCTCCTTTTTTGATGACTTTGGTATTAGAGCATGGCTTTAGACCAGTATCTTTTCCCATAAGTTGTTTGAAGAAGCACGTGAATTCTTCCTCTATAGCTTTAGGTTAGTGATTTTAGCTCCAAGTTCATTATATATAAAATTAATAGTGTTCTTGCTTGCTCTAATCTTCAGTTGTGCATAGAAGTATTTGGAATTTGAGTCTCCATAGTCAATCCAATTCACTCTACCCTTTTGCCTTAATATTCTTTCCTCTATAATACTCCACTTCTTTAGATCTTGAAGTGTTTTCTTTTTATGATCTATCCAAACTTCGTTGAACGGATCTAATATCAAATTGGCCTATGTACACTCCAGTTTCTATCAGATTTGGACCAATATCTATAAGTAACATGCTATCTCCTTGTTCAAATTTCTAGTCTCACCTTCCAACTTTTGCAACTTTAACCAAATACCAGACATAGGATCATTTCCCATCTACTGTTTCCAAATTCTTTCTACAGTAGGCTTAAACTCCTTTTGCTCCATTGTTACCATGTAAAACTTGAAAGGATTGGGGTGTATAGTCATTCCTTTCCATATTTGGATCACTATAGGTGAGTGATCAGATACACCAGGCTTTAAATAATCAGCTTCCACGTGTCCATACTCTTTAGACTATTCAAAATTGCCAAATGCCCAATCAGTCTTGCTATATACTTTATCATCTGAACTTTGCTTATTACACCAAGTAAAGAAATAAACCTTTGTTCTAAGTGGGGTCATTTGCATATTGTCTATACACTCATTGAACTCCTACACCTAATTCATAGTGACTGGTTGTCCTTACTTATCACCAGTAGTTAGGACATTGTTGAAGTCACCACTTATGAGCCATGGAATTTGTGTCTGTCCCCCAGTTGTTGTATACCATTCCATAGCCTAGCCCTTTCTTGCAGTTTGTTCCTAACATACACTACAGTTAACATAATCATATATCCAGTCACAGGATCCATCACTAGGTAGTGAATAAATTGTTCATAGACTTGAATTATGCTAAATGTTAAATGTGTTCTTCAAACTAGCCATATTCTTCCATTCTCAGCTTCAGTATAATTATAGCAGTATTCCCAATCCTTTGCTACCTTATACAAAATATGTTTTGCCTTTTTTTCTTTTACTCTAGCTTCTAGACATCCAAGGACATCTATCTTATTCTTTTGCAAAAAGATTCTCAGTTCCTTTTGCTTATGGGGCTTGTTCAGCCTCCTTATATTCCAGGTACTGATAATCATGGTGGTTTGTGTATAGGATCAGAGTTATTCACCCCTCCTTGTACACCACATTCTTCCAAAATTGAAAATCTGTTGGAGGTTCTAGCCTCATCATTTTTCATATGCTGACCTGCAGTAGTTTGTCTTTCATTACTCTCCTGTTTTTGTATTATCATGCTTATTTGTTTAGGCTTATATTTTGAAATCTGCGTATCTTTGGCAGGTGGAAGTTGTGTTTCATATTCTTCTCCAATCGCCTCCTCTTGTCCCTGTTGTGATTTTGGCTTCCATTCTTGAATGACTTCCCTTCCTCTACCCCTATTTCTTCTTTCTGAGACCTTGAATTTTGCCTCTTCATTCTGTTTAGTTGAGTTCCAGCATTCAAAACTATTATGACCAAATTGTAAGCAATCATTGCAGAACTATGGCCTTCATTCATACATTATTTCCTGTTGTCTAGTTCCAGTGGTGGTAGCAATCTCAATATTCTCCACTAATGGCTTTGTAATATCTACTTTCACAGGAACTCTAGCATAGGAGATTTTGTTCAATTCTGCTGTAAATTTATCAGTATACAATGGCAAACCTACAACACTTGGCACCTTGCTTAGTGCATCAGCAGTCCAATATCCAACTGATAGACTAGGTAAATGAATTCACAAAGGGATAGTATTAATACACTTGGGATCGAAGTATAAATACCTCTCCTAGTTATGTAAGATAAATGGCTTATTATGATATGCGTAAGGTCCAGCTTGCATAATTGTATCTCTATCCTCCACTGTTGTGAATCGAAATACATAATATCCTTCTTAGTGATACAGGACCTGAGGTTTAGTGACTAAATCCCAGACTGATTCAACATAACTCTCCATAGATTTTTCATATAGAGTATCCCCTAATACATATCCAATTAAAGAAGTCACCCAGTGTTCCTTTAGCTCATTTACATCTTCTTACTCTATTTGAATGACAATCTTACCATCTCTATGACTTGGTGGAATGTACTCCAGCTTCACCCCCATCTGCTTGTTCTAATTTTGCTATCTTAGCTCCTTTACATGCATGGACTCTTCATCTCTGTTTTGTTGTTAGATCTGGATCAGGAGATGGTTTTGAAGATCCAGCTTTAGAGAATTGAAGTCATTTTGGACTAGTTGGCAATTGTTCTTTGGATTTCTAAGTTTCCTTTATAGTAATACGATTTGACTATTCTATTGAATACTGTTTCCTTCTCCATCCTCACTTAGCTCATTTTCCTCTTGAATTGGTTGGAACCTAGGTGGTAAAAAACTTCAAACATTAACGGAGTGAAATTTTGCAATGTTGAGGCCACCGGAGTTGTACCCTCAGTCGCCGGCATTACTTGTTTGCGTCTCATTGCCATCATTGGTGAAATTTATCCTCCATTGGCTTATCGTGCGCCGAGAGCATTTAGGACCATTAATTTTTGCACCCCCTTTTTATGTGTTCGATATTGTCCTTATTAGTGGAAGTGATAGCCAGATAACTATGTGATGAGTATCTTAGTACTGCGATATGTATCTATATGACTTGGAAGTGATGAGGAAGGCTTGCCGGAGGATAGAAGAATTATTAAGTGCTGGAAGTTCCATCTTGATTTGAGGTATAGCCCCGAGTTATGGGCGTGTGAAGAGTCTTTTCATGTTTCCCAATTGTGAGTGAAGTAAATTTCATGTTGTGATATGAGTTCAGACTTAGGAGGACTGAGTGACCGCATAATATTTGAGATGGTGGAAGGTATACAGAAATTTTAATTGAAGGCAAAGCAGGTGGGTTATCTCCTGCGAAGAGATCTGGGGTTGTGTGACCCTTATGTGGTTGTTAGAAGATCTCATGTGCAAGTGAAATGTAAGTGTTGAAATTTGAATTTTGGGTCTCTTAAGAGAGTGGGCTTAACTGTTGTGTAAATGAATGCGAGATTTACAGAAAAGTTAAAATTTTAGATGATTTGTGTTTCCACAGGCTTATGAAGGATTGAGTTAATCTCACTACGGTATTATGGCAACAATATAGTACATGCATTATGAGCTATTGGGTGTGTTTTGATCTACGACTTCGAGACAAGTGGGGGAGTCTGTTGTGAGTAGTTGATTGCACAGTTAGGTGCTATGTTGATTCCAGTTTGAGGCATGTGGGTGAATCAGTTATGGCTTACGGAAATCGAGACCGAGGACGGGTCGAGTAAAGGAAAATTTTGACAAGGTTATATTATGCTTCATAGTGTGAAAGAATCACGAGATGTCTTGAGTTGTTGTGGGCAAGAATGATTGGTGCATAGAGTAGGAAGGTTCTAGGTTGTAATGGAATGATTCGCATTCTACGGTGTCAGAATGCTAATAATGTACGGGTGGTTCTGTTCATTTGATCAGGCTAATTTAATTTGAATAGAGTGAATGACTCTCGAGAATTGTTCTAATGTGTTCAATATTCTACATACAACAATTGGGAATTTTAAAGTTGTATATGTGGTTAGAAGCAGAGTTTTCATTGGGAGATGTTAAGACTTGTGGTACTTTCTAGAATAATTAGGGGATTCCATGTATCAGTATCAGGAAAGTAAAGGTTACGATTTAGATTCACAGGAAATCTCTTTAAAGTGAAGCATTTTTTAGCGTGGTGCTCGCGGGGAATATCTAAGAGAGTATTCGGCGACTTATGAGCCATAGACGGTGTGGCTATATGATTGGTTCTGTGTGATAAATCTAAATTGAGGAAATTGTGGTGCTACAACAAACAGGAATATCAAGTTGAAGATGAATCAGAAGAAAAATTTAGATATATGGGGTAGCTGGGTAGTAGACCGGACGGGTATGGTAAGCATATGATTTGTTCCTTCTGTGTATTCAAGGTAATGATTTCTTACATGTATTTGTTGTGCTTTCTTGTTAGATCGACTGCTGGTATTCGAGTTTGCTTGATGGCACAGGGGAATTTAGAATATATTTCATGTTATGATTGGTTATTTGAGGTGTAGTATACATTTAGGCGGCGGAATTGCGATCAGGTATGGTGATTTGTGTGCTATATGGAATTGGAGACTAACAGTTCTCATGTTCAGGCTATATTGTGGTTGTAGGTCGCACACATCGGCACTGTCTAGTGACTCTTGAGGTCTTGAGACCCAAGCAGATATATTGTACTTAATGGGTTAGATTTTGGTTGTGATATTGGGTTCAGACTAGTTGTCTCCGTATGGGGACATTCTAGACTATTGCGCTAAGGCAACACTATTGGCTTTGTCGGTAATGCTATGGATTTACTGGTGTGGTTTGATGGATTATGTTCTAATAGAGTGGTTTTATATTCGAAGACCCAGCGGACGACTGGGAAGGATTCTCGTCCTTATTTGGTCTCTCGTGATTGATGTCAGTGCAGAGGCTCATCATATTGATTCAATTCCGGTGGCGAGGAACTTTTCGAAAGTATTTCTTGTAGCCAGGCATGTCGCCAGGCAGGGTTGTTGATTTCGGTATTGATGTGATGTCGGGCACCGTATTGTATGGCGCTAATAGAGTTAAAAGAGTTGAAGGAGAAACTTCAGAACTTTTTTGATAAGGAGTTTGTTGGCAGGCCAATACGGATGCGTGTTCCAATTTGAGTTAGCTTGTTTGGCTCTGGATGGTATCATTGAAGGATGTGTTGATTCGATTATTGTTGAACTTATGAGTAATATGGGAAGGTCTATGAGTTACCTTTATGTGTTGTGAGGCATTATGATTTGATGGTTATAGGCACATGTGCGGTTCTATTTGGGTCTCATAGTGGAAGTCGAGCGGGAAGAGTAATTGGGTGTTGCTTAGTGAATGGCATATCGGTCATGGCCTATAGGGTTTGTATGGTATATGCTAATTGTTTTCACCGTGGTTATGATGATTTGCTTTGGTTCAAGATATCAAATTGTGTGTGGTTGTCGAATTCGAGCATAGTGACTCGAGGTGTTCCATGTGGAGCAGTGTTTGGAAAGGATGGAGATAAGACCTGGCAGGTTAGATTCGTGTCTTCTATTTCTATGATGTGATACGGGTTCTCAACTTGTGATGTAGTGGTACGGGAGAGCTTGAGGTACAGTTCTTTCATTTTAGTCATTTTCATTTTTCGAGTATGTTTGGATTGTTTCTTATTGGTGTAAGGATTGCGCAAGTTTCGGCTTTAGTCTGTATTGAAGTGTATGTCACCAGAGAAGTGTGTTGGATTTTAGGAGATCGTTGGGATCATTAATAAATACGAACAAATTCGATTTCAACACGTTGGAAGGATAATATCGAGCTTCAACTCAGAAGTTTGCTATGGCATTTGCCAAAGGAGAAGTGGCTTCGTGAATGGTTGATCTGGGAAATAGTTATGGCTTACTACACATTTCATTTATCATTAGCAGTACCTGAAAGTGTTGGAATAAGACTTTAGTTGATAAGATGTTTTTCTATCGATATTCGATTGTTGTGAGCAGTTTCTGTGATTAGAAGTTATCGTTAACAGTGTTTGAGTTATGTGGTACATCATGTAATCGCACCTGATGTTACAAATATGGTTTGTTATAGCTTGTTCGGATGTTTCACATTATAAATGAGAGATTCTGATCGTATTGATGATTTCAGAAGTGGAAAGTGGTTCTGAGGTTTATGTGCTAGGTTGGATTGTGAAATTTTAGTTACATTGTGTCATCGGACCTATATGAGATAGGGTGACATGGCATTATCTCCGGGTAAATTCATGGTAAAGTCATTCGGCGATTGGTTGGCTTTTAGAACAACTCTGGGCGCATTCGAGGACGAACGTATGTTTAAGTAGGGGAGGATGTAACGACCCGACAGGTCATTTTGAGCTTTTGCGCTTTGATCGCCAGTTCTCTTTCATGACTTGCCTCGTATGATGTATTATGACTGATATAAATCATTGGTTTTAGTTTTCATGGAAATCGGAATAAATTTGGAAGAACAGTTCTCGGTTGTAGCTTGAAATTTGAAAGGTTTGACCAATATTTGACTAATTTGTATATGAGCTCAGATCAGAATTTTTATGATTTGGTTAGATCCGTTAGGCTATTTGGGACTTGTGAGCGTGGTCATAATGCATTTTGAAAGTCCGTGGAAGGTTTAGGCTTGAATTGGCGATAGAGAGATTTTGGCATTTTCCGGTTGATAGGTGAGATTTTAATATAGAGGTCGGAATGGAATTCTGATAGTTGTAGTAGTTTCGTGGTGTCATTTGGGATGTGTGTGCTAAATTTCAGGTCATTCGGATGAAGTTTGGTTGGGTTTTTTTGTAAGGCCCCAGAAATTTTTGCTAAGTAATTAAGGATTTCATGGTATCACGTAGGCTTATTATAATATTTTTATGCGCTATTAATATGGCGTAAATCCATTGGATTTTGTAAATATGTGTATAAGTCTTATGGTAAGTAATTTGGGGTCCAAGGAAAGGCCTAAGTCTAAGAAAAATTGGAAAAGTCCATAATAGACTAAAATTCCCAACGATCTTGTAGTAGTCTATACTTTGAACGAGAATATCTAAACATCTCTAAGGTTTTAGGTGATGGATAACCTATCCAATAATAGATCTTCGAGTCTAGTTACCAACGCTTCAAACCGTTCGTCATTTGGACTTTCCTACACAAAGTTATGATCAAATTACCAAAAGCTGGAAAAGAATACGATTCTGCGTGAAATCTACGATCGTAGATTTAACTCTGTGGACCGCATAACCATTCTGCGATCGTAGAATGGTCGCAGAATGAGGCAGAATAGCCCAGTTTTGGTCAATGAGTTCTGCGACGAATCTGCGGCCCGCATACCCATTTTGCAGTGGATTTTGCGGTAGCATACTTGACATCGGAGGGTTAACTTTCTAATTTTTATAACCATACCCCATTTAATATATAGCCTTTGGGGCTTCATTTAGGGTCATTTTCTACTGATTTTAGAGAGATATGAGAGCATTTTAGAGAGAGAAGGAGGAACCCAACATTTAAATCATCCAAATTTTGCATCAATCTTCAAGAATCAAAGAACCCAATCACAAGTTCTTCATCCAAGAGGTAAGATTCTATACCCTAGGTTTTAATTTCGAGTTTGAAGTACAAGATAGGTTGATGAGGTATGATTTTTGGGTGTATTAGTATTGTGTATACATGCATGTCCAATCTAGGTTTAAGGGAAGATTGTTATTTATAAATAAGTAAGATTTGGTTGGGGAATGAAGGAAAACCATGAAAAAAGAGATTTGAGATTAAGATGCTCATCTAATATTTGATAAAATGCTCAAATGAGCTAGAGTTATGAATATCTTTCTAATTTTTGCTCAATTTTGCTATGTCTCAAAATAGATTGAAGTTGCTGGAATTTTCAGAACGTTGTAGTAACTTAAGGAAAAGCTCTTTGAGGTATGTATGGCTAACTTTGACCTTTGTAAAACCACCTTGTTTGGTGTACGAATATTTGGTATGTGATATCTACGTGGATTGTTTGTAAAATTCTTGTGATTTGCTTGATTTGAGTGTTTGTGGTTAATTCTCCCGATATAATGGTGCAAGTAATTGGCAATAAACTAAATGTGTGATTATGAAAGATGGAAGGAAATCGTAAATGATTATGGGTAATTATTGTGGTGACTTAAATTGCATATGAATTATTGAAAATGATTGACAATGGTATTGATGGTTATGGAAAGTCTTTGTGAATTGTTGTTGTTACTTCTTGAGAAGTGTTGTTGTTGTTCTCTATGAATTGTATTGTTGTTTGTGAATTGTAACTGCACGGTGGGATCGGGTTGTGCGCCGCAACGTGAAGTTATAAGGTGTGGGTTATGGTGATAAGGGTGGCCGAGGTAATAAGGGTGGAAAAGTGATCGATGTAAGGCCCCGAAAAATTTTGTGCTTAAAACCTAGTAGCTCATAGTGTCAAGGTCCAAATATTGTGTGGTGATCTAAGCTTTAAAAATCAAAAGAATAAATTTTTCCAGAAAATTGTCATTTCTGTGGTCAAGAATACAGTCGCAGATCAGCTATGCGGACCGCATTCCTACCG
>MU734201.1:0-27586 GCA_026770625.1 Nicotiana glauca | reverse complement strand
GTTGTTGTGATCTTTGTAAATTGCTTATTGTCGTTGTTGTGATCTTTGTGAATTGTTCATTATTGTTGTTGTGATTGTTTGTGAATTGAAAATGTACGGTGGGATCGGGTTGCACGCCGCAATACAAAGTAATAAGGTACGGGTTGTGGTGATAAGGGTGGCCGAGGTAATAAGGGTGGAAAGCGATCGTAATCGCCATTGAAATCGATATGTGTACCAATTGTGAAATCATTGATGAGGCATTGTGAAAGGAGACAGCAGGAGAGTTTGTAACCTGTGGGGCACTGATTGTCCCTTTGTTTGGCTTGATTGTGCCTTCCATGTGTGTTTGGTTGTTGCCTCTATTGTTGTTTTCTACTTGTATACGATTTGAGATCTACTTGAAACAAAGCTAGGTGTCGAAAGACTTGGTTGGATTCACTTGTTAAATCTTATGTATTTGTTCGTTGTCTCTATTACCGTGGCTTACTTGTCTATGGCTTGAGTTTACTTGGGACAAAGCTTGTTTATACATACCAGTACAATTCTATTGTACTGACGTCCCTTTTGTCGGGGGCGCTACATTCGTGTTATGATTGTAGGTGGATTCGTAGCAGGTACTTCAGTTCATCGGCAGTAGCACTCCTTCATCTTCTACTGGCCGTTTGGTGAGCCCCTTTCCTCTCGGGGCCCTGCGTGGCTCATTCCACTTCTATTTTTGGAGTCTTATTTTGGGTTTTGTGTAAGGTATTGCCGGAGCCTTGTTACCGGCAAGTATTGTATTATCCCTGTCATATCTTAGAGGCTTCGTAGACAGAAAACGTGGGATTATGGACTTATGTATATATATGTCGGGCCTTGTAAGTTGTAAATTTGTTAAGTAATTAAGCATGTTGGGAATGTTTGAAAAAGTGTGATTTCAATTATGAACTGCTTAATCCTTTGGCTAATAAGTGATGAAAAATATAGGGATAACACGTGGGTTAGGAAAGGCACCCAGGTCAGCTTGACTGGGGTTACCCGGTCGGGCACCGGTCATGTCCCTCGATTTGGGGCGTGACAATCAAAATCACTATTGAAATAAACATTTGACCAAATTGTGAAATCATTGGTGTGGAATTGTGGAAGGTGGAAAACAGGAGAGATTGAAAACTTGTTTGGCTTGATTAATCCTTTTCTTGTGCATTTTATTATTGTTTTTATTACTGTTACCTACTTGTATTTTGTTTGAGTTTACTTGGGGAAAAGTTTGTTCATACATAACAGTACAATTCAAATGTACTAACGTCCCTTTTTTCGGGGGCGCTACATTCATGTTATGATTGTAGGTTGATCCGTAGCAGGTACTCCAGTCCACAGACCATAGCTCCTCATCACTTCTCGTCAGCTGATTCGGTGAGCCCCTTTGCTTTTGGGTCCTTATGTGGCTCATGCCACTCCTGTTTTGGGATCTTGTTTTGATGTTTGTATAAGGTATAGCCAGATCCTTGTTGTCGGCATTTCCATATTATTCTTCAATTGTATTTAGAGGCTCCATAGACAGGTTGTGGGTAGTGTCGGTCATGGGAATTTAAAAGAGAAATATTGATGTTTGGCAATGATGTATAAAACTTGTAATACCTTTATTATGGCGAATGAAGTTGCTAATGAAAATGAAATGGAAATCGTTATTGATATGTTTATAGAATTTGGTTAATGGAGTCCATCTCCTATTTATTCATGAGTTAGTTTGGGTAGAATGAGACCTAACAGGCTTGCTCAGTCGGGTTTACTTAGTTGAGTGCCAGTCGCACTCCTTGGGTTTTGGGGAGTGACAAACTTGGTATCAGAGCCTAAGGTTTTAAAGTATCATAGGATGTCTTGGAGCCGTGTCTAGTAGAGTCCTTCTTATCGGTATGTTGTCGACCACATCTATAATTGGAGGCTATTCGGACATTTAGGAATTTCTCCCTTCTTTGATACTCCAATCGTGCAATAGAGCTCAAGTTAGAGAGATAATATTCTCTCTAAGTCTTATTCTCAAGATTGGTAACCTTGATGCCATAATCCGCGAATTTGTGGCATGTAAGGAGTCATTGATCCCACCATTGAGGCCGAGTGGATTGCCCAAGGACTTTTTAGGAGAATGTATTGAGATATGGATGGATTGGTAAAACATATCACTAAGAGGGGAGTGTCCTTGTCCCTATTGATGTCTCTGCACCATCAGATCATATGTTATATCAGTATGTTACCTACGTACAATAGAGATGTAGAATCGAGGGGTATCGATTAAGCTATTTCCCTATCAGCCTAATATCGTTAAGTGAGTCAAATCAGAATTTCTACTCATTGTATATGTACATCCATGTTGAAGAGTTCTCATAAACGTGGTCTTAACAAGGTATTGAATAATAAAACATTGTGTATATCAACTCTTTGAATGAGACATGTTTTTACAAAGTCTCCCGATCATAGTTTTATTATTCACAACCTCCTATGGAATTAAGTTCTATAATTATGCCATTGAATTGAATTATAACTCAAGGGTTGATACTTCCCACTGGTTTTTCCTAAATTCTCACTAAGAGAGTATATCTGATGAATTTTGTACAGAAACTTTTATTTAATTGGACAAAATCTACTCACTTGAGCCTATACATCTAAAGTTTTCCTATGTGGTGTCAAGTTCCATGCAAAGTATCCCAGCATTGTGATCCTTCTCGAGTCACTATTTTACTCGGTTGTGTATATGGATTATATGGTTTGAATAGTCAATCTACTCTCTTGTGAATATCATTATGAAAGCTTCTCACTGCCTAGTAAGATCATACCATAAAACCTATCAAGTAAGTACATGTCAATTGAAATGGTCATCGTCTGCATAAAGTCTCTCTCAAAATTTGGGGATCCTCTCATCCCCGTCATAGGAAGATATTGTGCCACAATAACTTTCGTGTCCACTTGGGATATCACGTATTAGGAAGCTCCCCTTGTCCTAGTATTGTGGTTGCCCGTGGCATGGTCGTATATTGTAGTTGGGAGCTATTATAGCAGAAGCATGTCCAGCTCATAGCAAATGTTTACTTTCTCTTTACACCTCAGTAACATGTGTTCATTTTGTTCTTTAGTTAGTGAATCCATTGTACTAGTTTCCCCCACACTTGTTCGCTATCCATGAGGGAACATATCCTTCTATGAGAAATTGTAACACTTTCTATCTTGTAAAGACCCTTACGAGGATCTCCGTCAAGATCAAGCACACCTTTGGGATCTATTATAGCACGATGCCTGCTTCTCATATTCTTCTGTATTTCATTAGCATCTTGGTAGTTCTCAAGTTAAAATCCATGAAGGAATCATTATGAAAATTTGCAAACCCCCCATGATTATTGTAATACTATCTCAGTGGGTTCTCATATCACTTCAAGATTCATCAAGGGATGATAGCATGCCGCAATTGCTGAAATTGAATGATCTCTTTCCAATAATGGATTATCTACACTTGTGCTAGTATAAACATCTGCTTATCAGTCTAAGTCTCGTCTTTTGGTTTTGGGTTGGCCAAGGAGAAATAAACCTAGTAACACATTCGTATGTAAAAACCTTTCTCTCAGTCAAGTCCTATAGCATCTCCCATTATGGCTTGTAATAGCTGGTTGTATAGAAGTTTGTTGTAATGCTTCATTATAAAGTTGAGTTACTAAACACAATTGAAACTTTGAATTCTAGAGCTATACATCACGTGACTTCATACAAAGATCTTATAAAAAAAAGGGTACCTTCTCGTAATCGCTTTGTATTTCCACCATTCCTAGTGGTTACAATGTAGATATTACTTCAATAAGGCTCTCTTACTTCCTGTAATTTGTCTTGCATCATGTGTTGTTTACCCAAATCTTCAATGCTATATCATCTCAATATCTCGACTAGTTATCCAACTATATGATATGATTTAAGTAACCTCACTTTTATGTACTCTACGAGTGCCCTGAGAGTGGGCAAATTTCTCCTTTCCTACAAACTTCTAATGTATCCAACTGGGTTTATGCTCGTTGGTTCCAAATGGTGCTCATTAGTTTTGCTACCCTACTATCTACTTCATCCGATAACTCGCATTGTAGAATTCATTTATGTTTCATGGCATCAAAAAGGAAGTCTTGTCACTTTATGGATGAGGACGTGTTCGTTTTGTTAGGATAAAAAGATATTGTTCGCACTTCTTATGAGAGTTTTTCCTAAACAATCATCTACCTTCTCCACTTGTCCATGTGACCAGATAGCCCAGGTTACTTCTCCTAGATAAATGCATTAAGACATCTCATTCTTTCGAACTTATCCATGTGGGCAATTTGAGGTCTTATTTTATACCAACTCGTAATGGTTTTAAGTACTTCCTAGCCATTGTTATCGATTTTCTAGGACTACGAAGGCTTGTCCCATAGGTTTCAATAGTAATGATTTTCCTTTAAGTTCAGGCTAAAATTTCCCTGATTTCAAACCAAAGTGCATCCCTTTTTCTAAAGTCTTTAATGGGTCGGATTGGATGGGTTACATGGCCTTCTTCTCACTCGACTTCTAGAATAATTGACTATATCATTTTCATGTGAGGGGCTACCCTTGGTATCACACCCCCTTGGGTGGATAGGAGTGTCATTTGTCTCTCTTCCTGGAGCATCATGAACGCCTCTAACCAATACATGATTTCATCCCAACATTTAGATATTTGGGCTATGTGGCTTTACTTTAGAAAGGGGTGAGATTAGATGCCTTCAGATTTTTGCACATATCATGAGCATGTTGATTTGAAAGACAAGTGGTCGTATTTTTAGTTCCCTCGTATATCATCAACTATTAGGAAAGGTTAAGTTGTCTGAAATATGATAATCTCATAAGCGTTCAACTTCTTTTCATCCTCACGGGCTTGTGGCATAAATTCCGTGTGTCAAGTAATGTTAAGAGTGTAATTCAAATGCATGTATTTCGAAACCCGTATCACATTCAAGGTGCCAGAGTATTCTTATTCTTGATAAATGGATTTTCCCTACACTCTAGAAAATGAGTGGTTCACGTACTTGAGTATTCCTCCTTAATGGTTCCTATTTCCAACGTACGAGTTACCCCTATGACTTATTTGTCTAATAATTGATGTCCTCACAATAATTAACCACGTCAGTATTGTTAGTAGTAACCTTTTGTGTCTCTCAGCATATAACCTCATGAAATGCTCTGCTCAGCACATTAATAGATTCCCGAATAACTCCAGCCTGATCTTGAACTCTGTTCCTCCTTACTGTATTAGATCCATTGGGTATTGTAAGTTCAGACACGTCAAAGATGAAGCTTCACGGTATGATCATATATGTATTGGATAGGTAATTTTATGGTTAGTTTATGATGGCACATCTTAGAGAAATTATTGAAGGTCATCAAGGGTTTAGTGTGAGTGTTCTCCTAGAGATTTAGAATTTGGAGGGTGAGCAGGGTATTCTTCATAGTTTCCCCTGAAGATGTTATGTGAGTTGATAATAAAGGTAACATAAGTGTATTCCACATTAGGTTGCACTAGGAGTATGATGTTCCCCATAACTGTTCCTCGTGTACTTTATATTTCCATATGTTTATGTCTAAGAAGGTAGTGATAAAAGAGGGGTATGAATTAATTTGGTTGAACTATATGATCATGGTAAAATCCTATATGATGCACTACTGGCAAGAATCATCGTCGCTTGACTTTATATGGATTGTTGATTGAAATGAAATTATATTCTTGTTGATGAACACCTTTGTGATTGCATTAATGGCTGGTAAGGACTATTATGAACACATGACTATTTGGTTACTATGAAATGACATTCTTGATGGTATGATGCCCTGTGATGGAATTATGGGATGTTGTTGTTACCATGAATTGCAATATCTGGTGGAATGTGAATTGTATAGTGGAAATTATTAAAGGTAAAGTCAATGGATAGTTAACTCATACCAGGTGTCTATTTGTCATCCTTGTTATGTATGTTTGGGTGTTGATATTATTTCCGAGAATGTGTCATGATAGAGCTCGTAAGTTGAGAAGGTCATCTAGAAGGCTGAAATTGTCGTGTAAGGAAAATATTTTTGCTTGATTGAATATCAATTAGTTTTGACTTGAAAGGTACTATATAGTTGTTTTGATCTAAAACTGTGCAGTTCATGTTCTGGTATCCTTAGGACAATGTAGTGCTTGTAATATTGAGATTAGTATTGTTGAATACATTGTGGTGCTCTGTCTAGTTGTGGGTGTGTTGTTAAGACAATTACGGTTATTCTCTGGCAGGTGGATAGGCTTAGTTACAAAGGAAACTCTGCCAAAATTTCTAAAAATAATTAGGAGTTAGTCAAAATTTAGCGTCTTGAGGTAGGTGAGAAAAGAGATTATTATATTAAGCGTTTAAGTCGGAATCTACTCCTCGTTCGAGGACGAATGATCCTAGGGGGGAGAATGTAAGGCCCCAGAAATTTTCACTAAGTAATTTAGGATTTCATGGTGTCACGTAGGCTTATCATAATATTTTTATGTGCTATTAATATGTTGAAAATCCATTGGATTTTGTAAATATGTGTACAAGTCTTACAGTTAGTAATTTGGGGTCCAAGGAAAGGCCTAAGTCTAAGAAAAATTGGAAAAGTCCATAATACGCTAAAATTTCCAACGATCTTGCACTAGTCCATACTTTGAACGATAATATCTAAATATGTATAAGGTTTTAGGTGATGTATAACCTATCAACTGAAAGGCTTCGAGTCTAGTTTCCAACTCTTCAAACCGTTCATCATTTGGACTTTCCTACACAAAGTTATGATCAAATTACCAAAAGCTAGAAAAAATGCAATTATGAGTGAAATCTGCGATCGCAGATTTAACTCTGCGGACCGCATAACCATTCTGCGATCACAGAATGGTCGCAGAATGAGGCAGAACAGCCGAATTCTGGGAAAAGAGTTTTGCGACGAATCTGCGGCACGTATACCCATTCTGCGGTAGCATACTTGACATCGGAGGGTTAATTTTCTAGTTTTCATAACCCGACCCCATTTTAATATATAGCTTTTGGGGCTTCATTTAGGATCATTTTCTACTGATTTTAAAGAGACGTGAGAGCATTTTAGAGAAATAATGAGGAACCCAACATTTAAATCATCCAAATCTTGCATCAACCTTCAAGAATCAAAGAACCCAATCACAAGTTCTTCATCCAAGAGGTAAGATTCTATACCCTAAGTTTTGATTTCGAGTTTGGAGTATAAGATAGGTTGATGAGGTATGATTCTTGGGTGTATTAGTATTGTGTATACATGCATGTCCAATCTAGGTTTATGGGAAGATTGTTTAACATAAATAAGTAAGATTTTGTTGTGGAATGAAGGAAAACCATGAAAAAAGAGATTTGAGATTAATATGCTCATCTAATATTTGATAAAATGCTCAAATGAGCTAGAGTTATGAATATATTTCTAATTTTTGCTCAATTTTGCTATGTCTCAAAATAGATTGAAGTTGCTAGAATTTTCAGAAGGTTGTAGTAACTTAAGGAAGAGCTCTTTGAGGTATGTATGTCTAACTTTGACCTTTGCAAAATCACCTTGTTTAGTGTACGAATATTTTGTATGTGATATATATATGGATTGTTTGTGAAATTCTTGTGATTTTCTTGATTTGAGTGTTTGTGGTTAAGTGTCCCGATATAATGGTGCAAGTAACTGGCAATAAACTAAATGTGTGATTATGAAAGAGTTATGTGGTAAGAGCTGAGAAACAAATGATGGAAGGAAATCGTAAATGATGCAATTGGAACAACTATGGTAATAACATATTTGGCTTGTTATGGGTAATTATTGTGGTGACTTAAATTGCATATGAATTATTGAAAATGATTGAGAATGGTATTGATGGTTATGGAAATTCTTTGTGAATTTTTGTTGTTACTTCTTGAGAAGTGTTGTTGTTGTTCTATATGAATTATTGTTGTTGTTGTTGTGTTATTTGTGAATTGTAATTGTATGGTGGGATCGGGTTGCACACTGCAACACAAAACTGTAAGGTGTGGGTTCTGATGATAAGGGTGGCCGAGGTAATAAGGGTGGAAAAGTGATCGAAATCACTATTGAAATAAACATTTGAGCAAATTGTGAAATCATTGGTGTGGAATTGTGGCAGCTGGAAAACAGGAAAGATTGAAAACTTGTTTGCATTGATTGTTCCTTTTCTTGTGCATTTGATTGTTGTTTCTATTACTGTTACCTACTTGTGTATGGTTTGAGTTTACTTGGGGCAAAGTTTGTTCATACATATCAGTGCAATTCAAATGTACTGACGTCCCTTTTGCCGGGGGAGCTACATTCGTGTTATGATTGTAGGTGGATCCGTAGCAGGTACTCCAGTCCACCGATAGTAGCTCCTCATCACTTCTCGTCAGCTGATTCGGTGAGCCCCTTTCCTTTCGGGGCCTTATGTGGCTCATGCCACTTCTGTTTTGGGATCTTGGTTTGATGTTTGTATAAGGTATAGCCGGAGCCTTATTGCCGGCATTTCCATATTATTCTGCAATTATATTTAGAGGCTTCATAGAGAGGTTTTAGGTAGTGTCGGGCATTAGAATTTGAAAGAAAAATATTGATGTTTGGCAATGATGTATAAAACTTTTAATACCTTTATTATGGCGAATGAAGTTGCTAATGAAAATAAAATGTAACTCGTTATTGATATGTTTTTAGAATTTGGTTAATGGAGTCCATCTGCTATTTATTCATGAGTTAGTTTGAGTTGAATGAGACCTAACAGGCTTGCTCTGTCGGATTCACTCGGTTGAGCGCCGGTCGAACTCCTCGGATTTTGGGGCGTGACATTTTTATCGAAAGCGAAATTTGGAAGTTTTTAGAAACTTAAGCTTGAATTCGATGTGTTTTGGGTAATTTGATGTTGTTTGAGGCGTTCTGAAGGATGGAACAAGTTTTAATGATGTTATGGGGTGTGTTGGTATGTTTGGTTGGGGTCCCATGAGGCTCGGATAAGTTTTAGAAGAGTTTTTGGAAGATTTTTGTCGTTTTGAGAATAAGCATATAATGATCCAAAGGTCCATTTTTAGTTCCAGAGATCGAAATTTCATTTCGAGACTTCCAGAATTCTAATAATGAATTATATGAGTGATCTGGAAAGTTTGGTCTAATTTTATCAAGTAGCAATTGGTTTTTTGACGCGAAACATGAGTTAATTATTTAACAAGCGAAATGGGTATTTGTCACGACCCGGATTCCCCACCATCGTGAGTCGTGATGCTGCGTACTATCGGAGCTAGGCAAGCCAAGCATTAAAACCTTTTCGGATAACAACACAACAGTAATAACAATAATAAACCTTTAAATATAAGCAGAAGTCTTTTATAACATAAATAACTAGAAACCAAAAATGCGGAAGTTAATATTTCTCTACCCAAGACTGGATTCGTTATCTCACGACCACTAAAGAGTGCTACAAACAAGCTGAATAGAAAATACATAATGTTTGCCTCGGTAAAATGAAAACAAACTAAAAAATATGGAAAGGGATTTTGGCCTGCGAACGCCAGCTAGGCTACCTCGTAAGTCCCTGGACTTAAGTCATCTCCCGATCAATATACTACTGCTGTGGTCCAAAAGCTGCTCCGGTACCGTGATCTGTGCAAAAAGCACAGAAGTGTAACATCAGCACAACCGACCCCATGTGCTGGTAAGTGCCTGGCCTAACCCCGGTGAAGTAGTGACGAGGCTAGACAGGGCTACCAAATCATCCTGTGCAGTTCAATATATATATATATATATATATATATGCAATAAAAGGAAAGAATACCAAAATTAAACATTTAAAAAGGGAGGGAAAACATTCTATGGGAGAGTAAAATCCAGATACAAGTCAACAACTTAAGAAATGAATAGGGAAATGACAATATTTAACAACAACATGAAAATCACAGTTGCGCGGCATCAACCTTCATGCTTTTACACTCAATCTCCGCAAAAGCAATCAAATAAAATGCACGGCATCACCCTTCGTGCTTTCTCTCACATAACTCTCATTTCATGGCACGGAATGATCCTTCGTTCAAATATAGTTAAATCAGAGCACGAAATGTCCCTTCGTGCATAAATAATCAAAACATGGCACAGAATGACCCTTCGTTCAAATATAATCAAAACACGGCACGGAATGACCCTTCATGCAAATACAATCAAAACATGGCACGGAATGACCCTTCATGCAACTATAATCAAACATGGCACCGAATGACCCTTCGTGCAAATACAATCAAAACATGGCACGGAATGACCCTTCGTGCAAATATAATCAAACATGGCACGGAATGACCCTTCGTGCAAATATAATCAAACATGGCACGGAATGACCCTTCGTGCAAGTATAATCAAACATGGCACGGAATGACCCTTCGTGCAAATATAATCAAACATGGCACAAAATGACCCTTCGTGCAAATATAATCAAACATGGAACGGAATGACCCTTCGTGTATTATCACTCTTCCTAACCCAAACAACAATCATAACCAAACAGGCAAGAGAACAAACAAATAATTAGAGAAGTCCCGGCAATGGAAAAACACAATTAAACAGCTAAATCACGGCAAGGGAGCAACAATAACAACTTTCACATCTCGGTAAGGGAGATAATCAACACACTCAAACCATCCGGGCAAGGGATTAATCATATTTCTTTCCATTTCTTTCATTTCTTACTCAATAGTATTTTTATTGTTTGAGCCAACACTCCAAAGGATTCACAATTCATAGCTAATCCTCATACTCTTCAAATTATTTAGAATTCATCAATTAGCATGGAAGAGTCCCAAAATATCATAATAAGTACAAAACAAGGACCCACGGTCATGCTAGACACCAGTGTATAGATGCTCGTCAGCTCGCCTATACATCGTACTCGATCATTTAGCAATTAGCAAGTAATAACACTCTAATCCTATTCCCTCAAGCCAAAGTTAGATCAAAAACTTACCTCAGCTCAAAGAATAGCAATCAATCCTCAAATACCGCCTTTCCTCTACAATCCGACTCTGAAACAATGATATATAGGCATAATTAATTCAATAGTATCAATAAAAACTTAATGGCAACATCCCATAACCTAGATATGAATTTCCTATCATTCTTCAAAAATTACCAAAATTCGACACCGGGCCCACATGGTCCAAACGTGAGGCTCGGACCAAAACCCAATCACCCATTACCCCACGAGTTCAAATATGCAATTTGTTTTAAGATTCGACCCCAAATTGAGGTTGAATCACCCAAAATTTTCAAAACCCTAACTCTACCCAAAACCCTTAATTTCTACTTTTATTTCATGATTTAGGTCTAGAAATTTGATAAATGATGATAGGAATTGAAGAAGACGAGTTAGATAATACTTACCCAAGAAGCTTTGGTGAAGATTAGCTCTAAAAATCGCCTATGTGCTATGGGGAAGACAAGGTTTATGAAAAGTAGGAATAAATCCCGTAATGGTTCTGTTTTTATAACTTAAAAATCGCTGAGTGAAATTACCCTACGTGTTCGCGGCAGTAGGGTCGCGTTCGCGATGAACAGAAGTTGCCAAGCATCGCGTTCGCGGACGAGGGATGCAAACGCGAAGAGAAAATATTAGGTGCCCAAAAATTGGCCTATACGAACGTGTCTGGCATCACGCGAACGCGAAGAAGGGCGGCCTGAAGCTTCGCGAACGCGGAGAAGGAAATAGGGGAAGGTGCACGAACGCGAGCCTAAGGCAGCGAACACGAAGAAGGAATTCACTGGGCAAAAATTGCAGATTTTCTGCAATTTTTCTAAGTCCAAAACCACCCCGAATAGCTCCGCAAACACTCCCGAGCCCTCGGGACTCCTAACCAAACACACATGCTAACTCAACAACATCCCACGAACTTACTCGAGCGATGAAATCGCCAAAACAACATCAAAATCAATGAATCAAAACTCAAAATCATCATTTTCATTTCAAACCTCTTAAACTTCTAACTTTAGATAATTAGGTCTGAAACACGTCAAACGACGTCCGATTTCGACCAAACTTCACAGGAAGCGCTTAACACATATTTAAGACCTATAACAGGCGTCGAAACAAAAATACAAGCCTGATACCATAGTCTTTTAATTTATATTCATTTCCATTTTCCATAATTTCAGAAAATTAATTTAACAGCAAAATTCTTTTACTCGGGTTCTAGACCTCGGATTTCAACTCCGAGCACAAGCCTGAGTCCCATATTTTTCTATGGACTCTTCGGTACTGTCACATCACCGGTCCGGGTCCGTTTACCCAAAATATTGACCAAAGTCAACTTTAATCATATCAATATAAAAATTCTTCAAATGTTTCACAGATTTCACATATTTCAACATAAAAACTTTTTGGTTACGCGCTCGGACTGCGTACGCTAATCGAGGCAAGTAAAAGTGCCGTTTTTAAGGCCTCAGAAGCACGGAACAAATGAGGAAACAGGTGATGACCCTTTGGGTCATCACATCCTCCACCTCTAAAACAATCGTTCGTCCTCGAACATACAAAAGAAAGAAGAACCTGAGTCACGAAATAGATGAGGATAACAGCTCCGCATATTAGACTCGGACTCCCAGGTCGATGCCTCAGGAGGCTGACCTCTCCACTGGACACGCACTGAAGGAAAACTCTTCGACCTCAACTATCGAACATGCTGGTCTAGAATAGCTAGAGGCTCCTGCTCGTAAGACAGATCCTTGTCCAACTGGACAGTGTTGAAATCTAACACGCGGGTTGTGTCGTCGTGATGCCTCCGAAGCATGGACACATAAAACACTGGATGCACGGCTGACAAGCTAGGCAGAAAGGCAAGTCTGTAAGCCACATCTCCTACACGATCGAGGATCTCAAATGGGCTAATGAACCTAGGGCTAAGCTTGCCCTTCTTCCCAAATCTCATCACACCCTTCATAGGTGATACACGGAGCAATACTCGTTCACTAACCATGAAAGCTAAATCTTGAACCTTGCGATCAGTATAACTCTTTTGTCGCGATTGAGACAAATGAAGCCTGTCCTGAATGATCTTGACCTTATCCAAGGCCTCCTGAACTAAATATGTACCCAATAACTGAGCCTCTCCCGGCTTAAACCATCCGAATAGAGACCGACATCACCTACCATACAATGCCTCATATTGAGCTATCTGAATGCTGGACTGGTAGCTGTTGTGGTAGGCGAACTCTGCTAAAGGCAAAAACTGGTCCCAAGAGCCTCCAAAATCAATGACACAGTCTCGGACCATATCCTCCAATATCTGAATAGTCCCCTCGGACTGGTTGTCCGTCTGAGGATGGAACGCTGTGCTCAACTGAACCTGGGTGCCTAACTCCTGCTAAACTGCTCTCCAAATGTGCGAGGTAAACTGCGTACCCCGGTCCGAAATGATAGATGTCGGCACGTTATGAAGGCAAACAATCTCCTGGATGTAGATCTCAACTAATCCCTTCGATGAATAGGTGGCTGCAACAGGAATAAAATGTGCTGACTTGGTCAGCCTATCAACAATGACCCAAATAGCATCAAACTTCTTCCGAGTCATCGGAAGTCCAGTAACGAAATCCATGGTAATCCTCTCCCACTTCCACTCGGGAAGCTCAATCCTCTGGAACAAACCACCAAGCCTCTGATGCTCATACTTGACCTGCTGACAATTCAAACACCGAGCCACATATGCAACAATATCTTTCTTCATCCTACGCCACCAGTAATGCTGCCGCAAGTCCTGATACATCTTCGCGGCGCCTGGGTGAATAGAATACCGCAAACTATAGGCCTCCGCTAAGATCAAATCTCGAATCCTATCGGCATTGGGCACACAAACTCGCCCCTGCAACCTCAAAGCACCATCATCATCTAAGGTCATCTCCGTGGCACCTCTACGCTACACCGTGTTTCTCAGGACACACAAATGGGGATCATCAAACTGTCGATCACTGATACGCTCCAATAATGAATAATTAGTGACCATACAGGCTAACACTCTGCTAGGCACAGAAATGCCCAACCTCACAAGCCGATTGGCCAAAGCCGGAATATCCAAAGCAAGCGGTCCTTGGCTAACCGGAACATAAGCAAGACTACTCATGCTGGAAGACTTCCTACTCAATGCATAGGCCACCACATTGGCTCTCCCTGAGTGGTACAAATTAGTAACATCATAATCTTTCAACAACTCCAACCACCTGCTCTGCCTCAAATTCAACTCCTTTCGCTTGAACAAGTACTGAAGGGTCTTGTTATCCGTGTACACCTCACACGTCACACCATATAAGTAATGCCTCCAAATATTCAAAGCATGAACAATGGCTACCGACTCTAAATCATGGACCGGATAATTCTTCTCGTGGATCTTCAATTGCCTCGAAGCATATGCAATAACTCTACCATCCTGTATCAATACCGCACCAAGCCCAATACGGAAGCATTATAATAAACAGTATAATGCCCTGAACGTGTAGGCAAAACCAATATTGGTGTTGTAGTCAGAGCTGTCTTGAGCTCTAAAAGCTCTCCTCATACTCATCTGACCACCTGAACTGGGCACCCTTCTAGGTCAATATAGTCATCGGGGTTGCTATAGATGAAAACCCCTCCACGAACCGACGATAATAACCTACTAAACCCAAGAAACTCCAAATCTCAATCGCTGATGCTGGTCGAGGCCAATTCTTGACTGCCTCAATCTTCTTCGGGTCCACCTGAATTCCCTCTGCTGATACAACATGACCTAGAAATGCAATTGAACTCAACCAAAACTCGCATTTCGAGAACTTAGCACACAACTGACTATCCTTTAGAGTCTGAAGAACCACTCTGAGGTGCTGTTCATGTTCCTCTTGGCTGCGGGAGTACACCAGGATATCATCAATAAAGACTATCATGAACAAGTCTATATAAGGCCTGAACACGCGGTTCATTAACTTCATAAATGTTTCTGGGGCATTGTCAACCCGAATGAAATGACCAAAAACTTATAATGCCCATACCGTGTGCGAAATGCTATATTAGGGACATCAGACACCCTAATCCTCAGCTGATGGTAGTCAGATCTCAAGTCAATCTTTGAAAACACCTTTGCACCCTGAAGCTGGTCAAACAAATCATCAATCCTCAGTAGTGGATACTTGTTCTTTATCGTCACCTTGTCCAATTACCGGTAATCAATGCACATCCTCATTGATCCATCCTTTTTCTTCACTAAATAACATTGGCGCACCCCAAGGAGAAACACTAGGCCTGATAAAATACTTCTCTAGCAAATCCAACAACTGGTCCTTTAACTCTTTCAACTCTGGCGGGGCCATGCGATACGGCAGAATAGAAATGGGTTACGTGTCTGGGGCCAGATCAATATAGAAATCAATATCCCTGTCGGGCGGCATACCCGGCATGTCTGAAGGGAAAACCTCGGGGAACTCCCGAATAATAGGAACAGAGTCAATAGAAGGAACCTCTACACTGGAATCGCGAACATATGCAAAATAAGCTAAACACCCCTTCTCGACCATACGTCGAGCCTTTACATATGAAATAACACTACGGGTGGCATGACTTGGGGTCTCTCTCCACTCCAATCGGGGCAAATCTGGCAAAGCCAAGGTTACGGTCTTGGCGTGGCAATCCAAGAAAGCATGATACGGGGACAACTAATCCATCCCTAATATAACATCGAAGTCCACCATGTCTAGAAGCAATAAATCTACACGGATCTCAAGACCCTCAAACACTACCACACAGGAACGATGAAATCGGCTGGCCACTATAGAATCACCCACTGGTATAGATACATAAACAGGGATACCCAAAGCATCACCAGGTATAGCCAAGTAGGGTGCAAAATAAGACGACACATATGAATATGTAGACCCAGGGTCAAATAGCACTGAAGCATCCCTATCACAGACCACAATAGTACCTGTAATAACAGCATCTGAAGATTCAGCCTCTGGCCTGGCTGGCAAAGCATCACACCAGGGTTGGGCCCCACCTACCTGAACCGTGTCTGTAGGACGATCGGTTACTGGCTGACCTCTACCTCTGCCAGGCCGAACTCCACCTCTATGGTCTCTACCTCCTGCAAGCACGTGATTTTTGCACTATATGTGAATTACTCCCAAAATTTTCAATAAATAAAATAATTTTGTGTTATTTGCAATTTTTGTGGATTTTGTGTTTATTGTTTGCATTTGTGTGTACATGTCTATTTGTTTAAATTAATATAAAATACAAAAATATGTTGCATTTTTGCATCTTTTGGTTTATTTGTACAATTAAGAGTAATTAAGTAATTTGTTTTACAAAAAAATGAAAAAATCACAAAAATAATGTACTTTGCATTTTATCGTTTAAAGGTCTAGTTGTGTGATTTTATTGGTATTTAATTTTTTGTGTTAATTATTAGTAGAAGTTAATTTGATTTTTTTATAATTTAATCTAGGATTTTAATGCTTTGAATTAGGAATTAAAATGAAGAGAAGAACAAAAAATAGAGAAAAACTCGGACCAGGCCAAATTTCTAAAGTCCAAATCAAACACACCCAAACCAGGCCCAAAAATACCTTCTTAACCGGTCCAACTGATCAAGCTTCACGGACTTCTAAACGATGTCTTTTTAGTCACGCTCGATCTGTACCGTTGATTTTATTAGATCAAACGATCCAGTCTGTCCACAACATCATTAAGACGACGTCATTTCAGGTGTGTTGATCCAAGCTGTTCATTCCATTTGATCCAGAGGCCACCAAATCGCCCCTATACCCCGACCCATATCCACCAAAAACCCACCCGGTCTTAAGCCTACCTAAACGACCTCGTTTCGTTAAGTAGGTTGATCCAAGCCATCGATCTTAATTGATCCAACGGCCTGGATCAAATCCCCTAGCTCTTATATAACTACCAAACACACCCCACCCCCCACACCCCAAGGCAACCCCCCTTCTCTGTCTCTAACCTCTCAGAGACGACCCCAAGTAACGCCGCCTTCAACCACTGAGCTCCGTCCACCGGAAATCGCCTCACGGCGGTTCCGGTGGTCCAACCCCTCCCAAATTTACACCAGTTATTCACCTGAACCTCCCCATTTCAAATCTCCACACCAGCATCTTCGAATCCTAACCAGGCTCTTCGAATATCCAATCGAAGAATCAGGCCCCAACCGAAGTTTGTCCAATGACCCTCAAATCAACACCATGCCACCCCTGGACCTCCCTCACCACCTTCACACCATTAGTTCCCATCAAATCAACGTAGGATTCATCAAATTTCAATTTCGAGCCAAGAACCCTAGCACCGCCACAAGATTCCTTGGTGGCGGCGCCAACCCTAAACCTTCCCTAAGTCACACCCCTGAACCCCTAGACTATCCTCGTCCCAAATTCAATACCGAACTGCAACCTTGATCCTCATTACAATTTCCATACCACTCACTGCACCCAGCATGCTAATATACGATAGAACATGATTTTCATCATAAATTTGTAACCACTAATATATTAACACTTCATCATATAAAACTCACTTACTCACTTTAGGAGAACCATAGCAATACACAAGTGAATTCTAATAACCATAGAATATGTAAATCTCTAAGTAGTGGTCTAAGCCACCATATCCCTTCCGGGATCCGCCTACACATGACATGTCATAATAGTGGAATACTTCTGAATAACATCAATTACGGCAGTCGACAAGCCTCACACGTGCCGTCACAAATCACTTGCATAATTTGATCACATTGAATGAACTGATCACTGCCACCAATATACCAATTCAACTATAGATAACCAATCTATCTTCTTTCAAATTAATTCTTGATTGCCGTAGAAATAATAATAACTCTATTAAACACATAACACACTCCATCCGCACTCATCCCGAGTGACCTTGAATTACGAGACTATGCTGTCACAAATCCCACGAACCATTTTATACCTCCCAAATGATACACTGCAAGTCAAAATATCATAGAATATTATGTGCCTCTTCCTATATGCTGCTATAAAGTTTGATTCTTAACTGTACCTATAGGCTCGCAATCATTAGGCACCACACTTTTCCCCTTTGGATCCACTAGGACCGTTGTTAAGAGCCACCCATTTTGATTTGGCCCCGAATATAGTCAACGCCATGAATCTTCTGGCACATGAGTACCCTCTCTACGAAGCACCCGGCAGAATCACTTCCCTTGAAACCCGCATCTATGCAACGTATAAATCCCAAATCCTTCCCCAAGTCTGAACATGAGCCAATAAGGCCAACCATAGCATACCTTTAAAAATTCCTTTGCTCAAATTACTACTTAGCTTGAAGCCACTATTACACAACTCTAAAATTTATCAGGATTCTTTATCTCTTATTGACATAACCTTTCACAATCAATTGCCATAATTCTCGAAATATTTCTATAAAATCCATTTTTATACTCTGAATCATCCACCGCATTCACACGACTGGCTTTGCTCTATAACCAATAGAATTCTTTGCAGAAGCTTCGCCAACCATGCGACCACCGATCTGCTCTCTGGAGATAACTAGCCTGTGGAATTTATGTGCCGACATATTCCAACACTGTTGTACGGGGTACAATCACTATGACATCAATAACCCATCCTGAGTTCGATATCACTCTCTAGTTGTACAAGTCCATTTACCCCTCATGGACATCAATTAAATGTGTGGAAATATCCTTCTAATTCAAAGTTGCGTTGTATCCTTCTTTATTTCAAGTAGCTCCTTTCTGTTATAACAAATCTCCTGGCACATAATAGCCCATACTTTAAATCGTAGACCCCAATCATCAATCACTAAAATTCCCAAGTCATTCCAATCTCTCCTTAAGGTGCGTAGTTATCCTAACACAAAGCCCATATGCAACTTCGCCACTCTCCCACTCTAGAGGAACCCACCCATCTAATCAACCACTCGACCTTTGCTTCTTATACCTGGCATTCTAGAAATTTTAACCACCACCTGACACTCCCCACATGTCCTTCCTCATCATTTGCTGCTTAGTTGTTTCCTTAATAAAATCTATCTTGGTAGCACTTGAATCCACAAATCACTACTAACTTTAAACCTTTTCGGAGATCATATTTCTCGAGCCGTCGACATTAGAAACATGGATTCAATCCTGAACCACTGCACCCCGCGATATCTTACAATCATTTCTATAATATTATTTCATAATATCCTACCCCAACGGCGAATTGCAGAAGACCACAACACCGACGAACTATATAATTGAGGACGAAAACACTACATCGCAGATAAAAATTCCACCACGCTCGAAATTACCAAATCTCGTTACTCCATCACCCTAAATTTGGACATTCATAGGCCAATTGTTTTTCCTTCGCCGAAAGTGAAATATCATATTTCTGAATCATGCACTGAGTAGATTTCCTTTCAACTCATTCACCGCCCCAACACATAGTCAAGTCTCCTACCATCAAGTCAATATTGTGCGATAACCAATCGCGAGCATCATAGCAACCTGTGCATAGCCTCCAAGCTCTTAGAAGCACAACTATCAATACGAGATAATAGAAAAATCCTTTCGCAAAACGAGGACAATAGTTCACCCAACTATACCGGGAGAAACATCCTGCACCATATTTGTAGTACCATTACAATTCTTCAATTCTCGATTTATAACAAGCAGTTCGCGTCGCGTAAGATTGAGTAGGAAGGAAACAAGGGCATAAGCCTCAAGGAATCAAGTTGCACGATGAGGAAATCAAGAAGGGAAGTGCTCTTAACAGCCCTGTATCCTCCCGAAGAGAAGTACAGATGTCTTCGTACCAATCCGCGAGACTCTACTAGACTTGCTCATGAATCATAAGACCTAAGGGAACCTAGTGCTCTGATACCATGTTTTCACGACCCAAAATCCACTAAGGGTCGTGATGGAGCCGGACACTAATGTCAGTCAAGCCAACCATAAATGCTTAATTTAATTCTTATCTTAATAATTTTTAAAACTGATATTTTCCTTCAATTCAAAAAGTAAAATATAATCTTTACAAAAATAAATAAAAGAATATTTAGAAGTAAATACAGAATACCCCATAATTATCCCAGAACCCGGTGTCACAAGTGCATGAGCAATTTCTAAGAAATAATATAATACAACAATCGTCTGGAATACAATATTGGATAGAAAGTAAATACAGTAATCTGAAAGAGACTCTGATGGATGCAGGTCGTCTCAGGAAGTGCAGCTCACCTATGTCTTTGTATTAGCCATGCTGCTACGCCCACTAGGCCACTAAAGATGCATGTGCCTGTGCAACAAAAAAGTACAGCAAGTGTAGTATGAGTATGAAAATAATGTGTACCTAGCGAGTATCCCATCTAATCTCGAAGAAGTAGAGACGAGAGGTTTACATTAACACTTGCTAGTGGTGCAATGATAATATAGTAAAAATGTGATGAGATCATGGATTTTATAAAAATTAACAATTAAAATTCATTAATCCAGATAGCAGGTAAACAACTTCCCAAATAATAATGGATTTCCAAATATTTACTTTTCATTATCTTTATCAATTTATCTCCGTCCAGGAAAGACAAATATTAACATTTATAAATCTCAAGCAACAATACAAGCATGCGCATATCCTGCCGAGGTCGTATAGTCCGATCCAATATAAATATAAAATTTGCACTACCGAGGGTCGAACGGCACTAACCATAGATGCATCTATTACCCCTCTCACGAATCATACATGCGACTCGGTCAACATAGATAAAGAAACACTCTGCTCGTGAATCATACATGCGACACGGGACATAGATACACACATTCAAACAGCAAATTAAGAATGTATCGGGGAACATATATCCAAATAAAGTCAAGTCTATTTTAATAATTTAAGAAAAATGAAGTTTAATCCTTTTAGAAATTCATTTGCCAATTCGATAGTATTTAAGCAATTCAATTGTCAATACGAGTACCAATATTCCAAGTATAGCATATTTTTGGGTCCTAGACTACCCGGACTTAAATATAATAGTAGCTACGCACGGACTCTCGTCACCTCGTATATATGTAGCCCCCACAAATAGGAGCACGTAATCAATTAGTTCACATACGGGGACAATTCCCTCTTACAAGGTTAAAAAAGAGACTCACCTTGCTCCGAAATTTCCATAACCGGCTTTCAAGCCCTTCCAACGACTCCAATTGATGCATAACGTCCCAAAAGTATTTAAACAATGGGCAAACCAGTAAAAATTCACTCTAATACTTGTAACAATTCAAATTATATAAGTATCCAACTCCGCTCGAAAAGTTGAGCAAAATGCCCTCAGGCCCACATGCCCAGATTCCGAAATTTCTGGAAGATAAATTTTACCCTTAGCTTTACTAACTCAAATATATAATTTTCTCTATTTTTCTTGCTCACATTCAAGGTAAAAGCCCAAAATTCCAAATTCTAGGTCTTCCCCAAAACTCCCAAATTTATACTAATTTTTCATATCTAAATCCATGTAAGATCACATATTTAACTCAAAAATAGGAAAAAATCACTTACCTAGTGTTGCTTGGTGAAAATCCCTCCTTGAGCTCTCCAAAATCGTCCAAGTCAAATGAAATAAATGAAAGAAATGGGCCAAAACTCGTGTTTAAAACAATCTTCCCAGGCTTCATCGAGTTGTACCCTGCGTTGTGCAGGTTGTAAATCCTTTTACAATTTTCGCCTGCTGTACACTTTCTGCTAAAACGCCACTACTAGAAATTACAGTTATGGCAACCCTTCTAAAACCGTTGCAATAGATAGGCTAACCGTCCCTATAGGTATATTGGGACGAATTAGGACGCGTTCCGGGATTCGGCGTTACAATAGGTCTATTGGAACGGTTATTTGCAACGGTCTAAAAACCGTCCTCATAGATAGGGATATTGTAACGGTTTGGACTGCACCTTTGTCATATCTATAGGAACGATTTTCTTTTCTGTTGGTACGGTTGTTTTTGTGATATATTGGAACAATTATCAGTAACATATTGCAATGGATATTGTGGTATATTAGAATAGTTATTAGGGGTTGCTCTTATTATTTGCTAGGTCTATTGGAACGGTTGTATTTTCTATTGCAACAAATTATAATTTCTAATATTTATGGAAGAAAAATATAAAATATTTTCCTATTCCATAAAATTATTTACATCATATCCAACTATCATTATCCGTGTACAAAAACAAAATGTAGATACATTGTTTGGTCAACAATTCAAAAGTAAAAATCTATAGTTTGCATACAAAAAGTTCTAAACTAAAATATATCCTTAAACATAATAATAGAAAGTCTAACAACGATCAACAACACTCAAGTAAGGTCTTCGTCATTGCTTTCATCCGCAATCGCTGCACCTACAAAAGACAATGAGAAATAATCAAATAAATTTTTTAGGATAATTGAGTCATAAAGTCCTTAAAGCAGCTTCAAGCACAAATTCAATTAATAAGCAATGTAAGAAATATGGAATCTCAAATGATGATGCCTCCAGTACTATGTATTATAATATTAATGCAACCACATATCATATGCCTTTACTAGCAAAAGTGGGCATGGGTGACAATCTTGGCACGACACCAGGAATGCTTAAAAATATGACTGCTAAAAATTTAATCACAAAGTAATTGAATGACTAATTTGATAACTCGAAAATTTTCAAACTCTCTAAATTCTTAAATTTTTCGGCAGAGTTTCTCTTGTATATATGACTATCGTAAAATTTTCAACCTGCTCAAAACATCATTTGTAACTACGACTATGCAGAACCTACTACGGCTGACAACTACTGAACCAAAACAACATCACATAAACAATATTATGTCTGGCAGCTATTGAACCAAAACAACAATAGAATCACATTGTGATAATAACATTGTTAAGACTTTAGAACCTAAGCAAGCAGAACTGCAAAACAAAAAATAGAATACATGCGTCAGAACTCAATAAAAAGTTATCAACATCCACAATTGTGTCAAGGGTATAAGATTCTGCCTTTCTATTAATAGCTCTGTCAAGCACAGATTACAAGTAACTAAAACACCCAAAAAATAATATAATTTGCTAGAGAATCAATCTTGAAAAAAGTTTTTAACCTAATTTTTCAAAAAGAAAAAAATGCCAGCTTTTGGTTGGTCCTAATATGAGGAGAAACAACTCTAGCAAGTGAGAAATTCAAGTTATTTACCATAATATCTAATTGCTCCTATAGTAAAAGTTCTTTCTCAATTAGATGTGGTTGTATAGCAAAAGCAACATCACATATAATAAATAGATTGCGTGCTCTAAACTACCAATATCATCAAATTATTTTATATTAAGGTCACACCACAAGCTCATAATCTAAGAGTAAACTAATGTTTCTGCAAATAAACCAATTCTAAACAAATAGATCTCTGTAGGCTTTATACAATTTGGGGACAATAATTGATACATGATAAAAGTTATTGGAAGAAAAACCTTGGATGAAGAGAAATAATCACGATAGGACAAATACATCAGTAACAATACATTTCAGGATAAGGAAGTGAAAGAATTAGCTAGTAAAATTTTGAGACTACTAGACAAGTGGTTTGACCCGACCCTTATTCGGAGAAATTAAACTAAAGAGAGGGAAGTGTATGTGACCGAGCCCTGGTATCTGAGCTGCCTACATATCCTGGGCTATAAAAGAATCAGGTCACGTGTAGTTCGAAAGTGAGTGAGACATGGAGTATACCGAGGTGGAGAGCCAGTCGAGGTGCCGTTCCGCCGAGGTGCCGTTCCGTCGAGGTTCCGGTCTGTGGTCCTGCTATTACATCAAAAAATCAAAACATGAGAAAGATTAACTAAGCCTATCAGCTACTAGTTACAAGATCCTATCTATGAGTCTTCAGAAGCTTGATCTTGAGTATTGTTTGGTGCTTCATGCGGACTCTAAAGTTGAACCTTGATACTTGCTAGTTGTAGGTGCTAGTTCAATCTTCTTCGGCTTTCTGGATCTTGACCGGGCTTGCAATTCTTGTGATGTTGACCATGTCTTGGACGACTTTCATCAGCTCCACAACTGCACTTTGGATTTGCTTTTTTCTTTTCTTTTTCTTTTCTTTTTCTTTTCTTTTTTCTTTATTGTGACTAACTCTTTTTTTTTTTTTTTCAAAACTATTCTCTTCAAAACTTTTATTTCCTCTCAACACTGTTGGGGATTATTTACTTACCTGCTGGGGATAAAATGCTGGTGGAATCTCCCTTTTTTTTTCTTTTTTTTTTCCTTTTCCTTTCTTTTTTCTTTTATTGGACCAACCCTTTTTTTTTTTTTTTCAAAACTATTCTCTTCAAAACTTTTATTTCCTCTCAACACTGTTGGGGATTATTTACTTACCTGCTGGGGATAAAATGCTGGTGGAATCTCCCTTTTTTTTTCTTTTTTTTTTCCTTTTCCTTTCTTTTTTCTTTTATTGGACCAACCCTTTTTTTTTTTTTTTCAAAACTATTCTCTTCAAAACTTTTATTTCCTCTCAACACTGTTGGGGATTATTTACTTACCTGCTGGGGATAAAATGCTGGTGGAATCTCCCTTTTTTTTTCTTTTTTTTTTCCTTTTCCTTTCTTTTTTCTTTTATTGGACCAACCCTTTTTTTTTTTTTTTCAAAACTATTCTCTTCAAAACTTTTATTTCCTCTCAACACTGTTGGGGATTATTTACTTACCTGCTGGGGATAAAATGCTGGTGGAATCTCCCTTTTTTTTTCTTTTTTTTTTCCTTTTCCTTTCTTTTTTCTTTTATTGGACCAACCCTTTTTTTTTTTTTTTCAAAACTATTCTCTTCAAAACTTTTATTTCCTCTCAACACTGTTGGGGATTATTTACTTACCTGCTGGGGATAAAATGCTGGTGGAATCTCCCTTTTTTTTTCTTTTTTTTTTCCTTTTCCTTTCTTTTTTCTTTTATTGGACCAACCCTTTTTTTTTTTTTTTCAAAACTATTCTCTTCAAAACTTTTATTTCCTCTCAACACTGTTGGGGATTATTTACTTACCTGCTGGGGATAAAATGCTGGTGGAATCTCCCTTTTTTTTTCTTTTTTTTTTCCTTTTCCTTTCTTTTTTCTTTTATTGGACCAACCCTTTTTTTTTTTTTTTCAAAACTATTCTCTTCAAAACTTTTATTTCCTCTCAACACTGTTGGGGATTATTTACTTACCTGCTGGGGATAAAATGCTGGTGGAATCTCCCTTTTTTTTTCTTTTTTTTTTCCTTTTCCTTTCTTTTTTCTTTTATTGGACCAACCCTTTTTTTTTTTTTTTCAAAACTATTCTCTTCAAAACTTTTATTTCCTCTCAACACTGTTGGGGATTATTTACTTACCTGCTGGGGATAAAATGCTGGTGGAATCTCCCTTTTTTTTTCTTTTTTTTTTCCTTTTCCTTTCTTTTTTCTTTTATTGGACCAACCCTTTTTTTTTTTTTTTCAAAACTATTCTCTTCAAAACTTTTATTTCCTCTCAACACTGTTGGGGATTATTTACTTACCTGCTGGGGATAAAATGCTGGTGGAATCTCCCTTTTTTTTTCTTTTTTTTTTCCTTTTCCTTTCTTTTTTCTTTTATTGGACCAACCCTTTTTTTTTTTTTTTCAAAACTATTCTCTTCAAAACTTTTATTTCCTCTCAACACTGTTGGGGATTATTTACTTACCTGCTGGGGATAAAATGCTGGTGGAATCTCCCTTTTTTTTTCTTTTTTTTTTCCTTTTCCTTTCTTTTTTCTTTTATTGGACCAACCCTTTTTTTTTTTTTTTCAAAACTATTCTCTTCAAAACTTTTATTTCCTCTCAACACTGTTGGGGATTATTTACTTACCTGCTGGGGATAAAATGCTGGTGGAATCTCCCTTTTTTTTTCTTTTTTTTTTCCTTTTCCTTTCTTTTTTCTTTTATTGGACCAACCCTTTTTTTTTTTTTTTCAAAACTATTCTCTTCAAAACTTTTATTTCCTCTCAACACTGTTGGGGATTATTTACTTACCTGCTGGGGATAAAATGCTGGTGGAATCTCCCTTTTTTTTTCTTTTTTTTTTCCTTTTCCTTTCTTTTTTCTTTTATTGGACCAACCCTTTTTTTTTTTTTTTCAAAACTATTCTCTTCAAAACTTTTATTTCCTCTCAACACTGTTGGGGATTATTTACTTACCTGCTGGGGATAAAATGCTGGTGGAATCTCCCTTTTTTTTTCTTTTTTTTTTCCTTTTCCTTTCTTTTTTCTTTTATTGGACCAACCCTTTTTTTTTTTTTTTCAAAACTATTCTCTTCAAAACTTTTATTTCCTCTCAACACTGTTGGGGATAAAAGTGTTATCAGCTGGGGATAACGCTGTTGAGGATAACACCGCTGGGGGTTTTTCATTTCTTCAAAACTGGTGTTTTTCTCTTCTGAAGGTTGATGGGGATGACACTGGCTTTTTCTCTTTCTAAACACCAGTTTCGTCCGCTGGGGATACAGCTTCCTTTCATTAAAATTTGTTATTTTCTTTCTTTCAACACCGCTGGGGATAATACTGGTTCGAAGACCACTTCCCTTAAAATTGGTGTTATCTTTCTTCTTCCCCAAGTGGATACCTGTTTTCCAGAAAATTTTCCAAATGAAAGGAAAAATTTTCTGCCCCAGTTTGATAATCTTCAACGCGACTTGCCTTTCCATCAGTGCCATTTCCTTTTCCTGCTTTAAATCAAAGAAAAATTGTTAGTTTAAAATGCGGTGGTTGGTTGTGATGCTTCTGCTGGGGATAGTTCTCCTCCTCTTTCCCTGCTATGCGTTTCATTGTCAAAACTTGTTGGGGATGTTTATTATTTGCTGGGGAGAATATTCCTGATGGGGATAGTTTTTTTTTCTTTTCTTGCTTCCCCGCCCTTGCTTGACGACTCTTTATTCACAAGCCATTTCCCGTTGTTTTCCATTGGTATCATGACCACCCAAATTCCTATGACAGTGACCCTTCTTGAGGATCTTGCATGCTTTACTGATGAACCATTTTCTTCGTTCATCCTTGTCATTGGGAATACATTTTCTGTTGGGGATATCCCCCCTTCTTTTGTGGCATATCTAGGGAACTGGCATTTCCCCGAACTTTGAATCTCATTAGCCTTGGCCTTGAGGTAATTAACCTTCGTTTTTTTGCTGGAGATATCCTCATTGACACTGATCTACCCTTTTGTCAATTTCCTCTTGCTGGGGAATATCCTCCTGGACACTAGCCTCTGCGCTTGTTCCCTCCTGGATTATACCACTTGGATGTTCTACTCAGATCTTGTCTTGCATAATTGGAAAGCTGATGGCAAATTTTGAAGTCATTTCTAACTTGTTTAGACCAAACAGACTCCACTGGGGAAATTTTTGGTGAAAGGAGAAAGATAAAAAGGACCAGAATAAAAGAAAAATGAAGAGGATGACTCTCTAAAAATAAAGATAAAAATAAAAACTTATCAAACGCGGATACCGACTCTAATGGTCATGACATGCACATATAGCCTATCTTCCGTC